>CAIGQQ010004828.1:2361175-2386457 GCA_903798035.1 Danio albolineatus | reverse complement strand
AAGTCAATGGTTACAGGTTTTCAGCATTCTTCAAAATATCCTCCTTTTGTGTTAACCAGAAGATTATTTTAACTCAAGAGATGATATTTTGAAAAATGCTGAAAACATGTAACCATTGACCTTTATAGTATTTGTTTTTCTTAATATGAAAGTCAATGGGTTACAGTTTTTCAGCATTCCTCAAAATATCTTCCTTTGTGTGTTTAACAGATGAAAGAAGATATTTAAACTCTAAAGATATTTTGAGAAATGCTAAAAACCTGTAACCATTGACTTCAATAGTAGGAAAAACAAACACTATAGAAGTCAATGGCTACCAGTTTTCATCATTCTTCAAAATATCCTTCTTTGTGTTTAACAAAAAAAGCTATTTTAACACAAAAGAAGATATTAGCTATTAGAACATAGAGAAACGCTGAAAACCTGTAACCATTGACTTCTGTAGTATATGTTTTCCCTACGATGGAAGTCAATAGTTACAGATTTTCAGCAGTCTTGAAACCAAAACATTTTTATTTCTATATGATCAATTTTGAGATCATAAAGAGGTTCATGCAGTGATATTAAAGAGATAGTTCACTCAAAAATAGAAATTCAGTCATCGCTTACTCTCCCTTTAACCTTCATGAGTATTTTGAAAAATGCTAAAAACCGGTAACCATTGACTTCTATAGTACTTGTTTATCCTACTATGGAAGTCAATGGCTATCGGTTTTCAGCATTCTTCAAAATATCCTTCTTTGTGTTTAACAGAAGACAGAAACTTATAAAACTCAACCTAGAGTGAATAAATAGGAGGAGAGGAGGATACGAAGCCATGACAGAATTAAACAAAATAATATCTAGCTATGTAGTTGAGGACAGGCTGCCGTTGCCCACACTAAAGTAATGTAGATTAGTGTGTAATGTTTTATATTTATTTTGTAGTCATTTGACAAATTAGACATTTTTTCAAGTAACGCAGTAGTTACTTTTCCTGGTAATTAGTTACTTCTATAATTATGTAACTCAGTTACTATTTGTGAGAAGTAACTAGTATCTATAATTAATTACTCCTTTAAAGGAACGTGCCAAACACTGATAAAAACTACTTAAAATCTTTCCTATATTATAAAAATAATTTACCAACCCTAAACTTTCAAAATAGTGAAAAAATATAGTTATAGGCAAATACAGTTTGCAACAAAAAGGTTTTCCCATTTCAATCAGAAAGAATCTAAATAAGAAATGATTCATAAATTACCCTTGAAATGCCCAGATCATCCAATAAAACATGAGTCTCGTGAGGATCGTGATCATCGTGATGTTCATGAACAAACAGATCATCTAATGGAGTTTCTGCCTTCAGCACCACTCGAACCTGTGGACATATTCATCAAAAATAGCACAGGGGCTCCTTTAAAGGGGACCTATTATGCCAAAATCATTTTTATTATGCAAAAATCACTTGTTTGTTTTGTTTGTTCATTTTGTTTAAATTTGTCAAATTGTTTAAGTTTGTCAGTTCTTCGCCTCCCAAAGCCAGAGAGCCATTGACATTATTACAGAGCCTATTTCCAAAAAAGTGGAGTGTTCCTTTAAAGGGCACCTATGATGAAAATCATCTTTTGTAAGCTGTTTGGACAGAACTGTGTGTAGGTATAGTGTGTCCACAGTCATATTGGGGTGATATAAAGCCAGTAAGTCTATTTTTTTCCTGACGTTAAAATAGGATCCAAATCCCTCCCATTTTGAGGCCGACCGCAAAGCAACCAGGATCTGTTCAGCCCGCTGTGATCATCAATCATCATCAAATGTGATCAAGAGCGAGTTTAAAATGTTTTTAAAACGGTGCATTTTTGTAATGAATTACCGCAATTTACGTCAGCTTTACTTCATCACCACAGCCGCGTGTCAGTACAATTATAAAGAAGACGCTTCAATCCCAGTTTGTGGACGTTAAATCAGATTTTGTTTGTATATTACATAACGGATATCCATACAGCAGTGGATATTAACATGTATCCGGTCATATTTGTGTGCAAAAACAAAACAAAAAAAAATGCAAAGTTAAACGCGCATGCTGAATGTGTGTGTGTGTCCGTTGTATGTGCGTGAATTTTGTAATGGCATCGTGTGTGACTCATCGTTGCAGAAAGGCTTGAATTTGTTGTGGAGTAAATTCATCAAATAATCATTGGGAAAGTTCTTACTGTAGCATTTCTCATAAACGTTCCGTGAGATCTGCCTCCTTCGTTTCTGTCTGTTTATCTGACGCAGCCGAGGCGGAGAAAGAGGCACACGGGAACGGTGGGCGGGGAGAACCAGCATTAAAGGCACAGGCCACAAAAACAGCTACATAGTGGTCAAAGCAGTAATCCCAACATTCTAAAAGCTATAATAAATAATCTGATGGGTGTTTTGAGCTGAAACTTTACAGACACATTCTGGAGACACAAAAGACTTATGTTAAATCTTAAAAAGGGGTAAAATAGGTGCCCTTTAAGTTTTTAGCACAGCTATTTCTTTGAACCAAAGTACACCGACATCACTTCGCATCTAAGAGACGCATCTATTCCTGTCAAAAATGTGCATTCAGCAGTTTCTGGAAGCTTATAATTTAAAATGAGAAATATTTTTGTTACAAAGACACATCGATTCACTTCGAAAGACCTGAAGTGAATAACCTAGCGGCTAATGAGTTAAACTTACAATATATTAATGATTATTTGAAAGCTTCATAAAAGGGCCACTATCCAACACCATTATACAACAGGGAAGAGCCAGGATAAAATTGAAAACTACTCTGACCCTGTTTGTCTGAAAGAAGAAAGTCATACACATAAGCCATTTAAGGGTGAGTAAATTCTTCAATTCAATTCAAGCTTATTTGTGCAGTGCTTTCACAATAATTATTGTTCCAAAGCAGCTTTACTACGGGTTCATGTTATTACATTACAGTCAAAATCAGAAAGTGAAGGTGCTGTGTATAGGGTGGACAGTACATAAACATAGTTAACCTGCAGTATATATAGTGTCCTTTTCCAAAAGGTGATAACTAGGTTTATAATATAGGGCTGAACAATATATGGCTACAGCAACGATATCACAATGTGATCATTTGCAATAGTACATCGTTGGATATGCAATGTCGAGTTTGGATTATAATTTAGCATTTGCATGCATTTTTGAGGCCTGTAAATGTGTGATGATTTTATAAGCAGTCAGGGCTTAGAAACCGCTCAGTTTGTAACTTTAATGACAATTAATTTATTGAATTATTTATAAAGTGAAGACTATGCAGTGTTAACAATGCAGACTATGCTGGGGTCAGTTTAATTTCCGGTTGAACTTTTACTGTAATACAGAAATCACAGTTCTTTCTTGACTTTACCTTGTGCTCATATAGCGCGTCGATGAGAGTTATGAAGCGTCTGGCCTGCGTCTTCTTGTTCAAAGTGAGCAAAGGAATGTTTCTGATGAAAACCGTGTCAAACACAGCAGACATCTCCAGGTAGTCGCTGGCTCCTATAGGCTAATGACGAAAACAACACATCACACACACTACAGTTCATTTCAATGAGTAACACTTGAATTTTAATAAGATTAAGACAATACTCTGATTAAGAGTTTACCATGTAAACAGAGATTTTTGATGACCTTAATCCGACTAATATCATAATCGAACTAAAGAGACTTGTGGAGTACTCCTATTTTAGTGGCATTATTGAAGTGCAACACTGACATGTGAACACCTTCAAACTATTACTGTTTTGGAGTGCTATTTGCTACATTTTGTACACACACAGCAGTTGTCAGGTTGTGTTGTCAGACGACAAACGAATGAGAATGGCTTCAAGCAAGAGAGCACATTTGTGGTGCGAGCAGGAAACAATGGCTATGCTGAGAATTCTGGAAGAAACGGACATTATGAAGTGTCTTGACTTTGTCGCGGGGGCATTAATGAAAAGCTAGTGAATGAAATTTCAGAGGTGGCTTGTTGTTTGAGAATTTGTATCCACCATCGTCTGATTGCACATCCTGCTGTTGAACTTAAAATTCAAATTAAAAACGAGCTACCAAAAAAGGGTAAAAATAAAGAAATCTGCGACTCATACAGACCCGTTTCAATATTGAATTCATTCATTCGTTCATTCTTTTTCTTTTCGGCTTAGTCTCTTTATTAATCCAGGGTCGCCACAGCGGAATGAACCGCCAACTTATCCAGCATTTGTTTTACACAGCGGATGCCCTTCCAGCCGCAACCCACCTCTGGGAAACATCCATCCTCATTTACACACAAACTACGGACAATTTAGATTACCCAATTCACCTGTACCGCATGTCTTTGGACTGTGAGGGAAACCGGAGCACCCAGAGGAAACCCACGCATGAGTTTCCTCTTTAGAGAACATGCAAACTTTACACAGAAATGCCAACTGACCCAGCCGAGGCTCGAACCAGTGACCTTCTTGCTGTGAGGCGACAGAACTACCTACTGCTCCACCATGTCGCCCAATACTGAATGTTGATTATAAAATTTATACATCAATTCTATGTAAAAGGATGGAAACATTTCTACCTGACTTAATAGATGAGGATCAAACTGGTTTCATCAAGAATTGACAAACACATGACAATATTAGAAGAACCTTACATGTTATAGAAAAAGATTACAGAGAACCACAAATGTGCAGCTATTTTGAGTCTTGATGCAGAAAAGGCATTTGATAGTGTCTATTGGGCCTGTTACAATCTTTTAAGATGGTCCGTCAAGGGGAAGGAGAGCAACATTAATTTTGGGTGAAACACATCAGCAAACACACAATATCAACAAGTGAGGGACAAAACACAAAGACTAACTAAATGCAATAAATTGTTTTTATTTACAAAGATAGTGATAATAGGTGAAAATATATATATAGAAAGAAGAATAAATGTATTTACTAGAATATATTGAAAATGATGGACAACAAACGGGACACAAAATGTTTGAACAGATAGATGGGAGAGTTGGAGAGATGAGACGCGGGCGGCGTCCAAACAATATAAATAAATAAAATAAAACAATCTATTCTATTGGCCTTTCTATATCAGGTACTCGAAAGATATGGATTTAATGAAAACTCATTATGAAATATTAGAAACTTATATTAAGCCAAAATAAAAATAAATGGAAATTTGACAGCTACTTTTAATTTATACAAAGGCACAAGACAGGGTTGTTGTTTGAGCCCTACTCTTTTTGCCCTTTACATCAAGCCTTTGGCTCAAGCATTAAGGCAAAGCGACAACTTAAGAGGAATTAGAATTGGAGAAGTGCATCATAAAATTGGATTGTTTGCTGATGATGTAATTATATATCTCTGGGAGCCTGAAACCACTCTTCCTATTCTTATGAACCTTCTATTAAAATATGGTGAACGTTCTGGATATAAAAGAAATAAACTAAAAACTCAGTTATTAATATTCAATTTCACTCCTTCACAAATAGTTAGGCATACATACAAACTAAAAACTAAACACCCAAAATCACATATGGTGCTATTAAGAACACGAACTGTTGTTGCGTGAAACGCCAGACGAAACTAGCGATGAACGGTGACGTAATGAAATTATGTGGTGATGTAATGAACAATAACATGTAAATGGGAACATGAAAGGAACATGGTCTTACTCAGATTAAGGCAAATAATTCGATTAGTGGGGTTCGTTCTTCACACCTCGCTTAAATGATCTAAGATGATTTGACAGATCCTGGATCTGTTAACCTTGAAAACTGATCTCTGGCTAATTTGTTTCTTCAAACAAGTTCGTGAATCAGATTAAAATGTCTGGATGAGCTGATCTGAGATCGCTGCATGTGTTGTGAAGGACTGATCTATCGATCCTCGAAATCGTGATCAGCAATGCAACGATTGGCTGACGGCACAGCAGTGTAATGACATAATCTAATTATTATTAAATTATCCATGTGAGCAAAACTACATAAAACTCCTAGTAATCAGTTAAATATGATACGCAACAACATTACATATTTGTTGTGGGTTGCACGCTTTACACTTTTATGTGTCGAGAGTATTTTTTTATTTAGTTTTACTTTTAGAGCAGATTTTCTTGATTATAGTAGCCGTGGCCTATTTGAGCTTCTTAAAAGGAATTTGATGATGTAGCAGGAATTTAAAAGGAATTTAAATTAATTTTGCATCAAAAAGCATTTTGATATTGGTAACGGTGTCTGCAACTTTACGACATATTAGCTTTCAAAACGTGCATGACTGCATACATTTTTAATCCTTTATAAAAAAAAACAAACAAACAAAAACAGTGGAATATTGTGCATGTCTATTATCATACAGAAACTGTACTAAAGCTGGGTCGGTACCTTCAAATAGTACAAGTTTGTCTCTAAAAACTCACGTTAATAAATGTTCTACTCACTACGCCACCGTGGTGCCCTCAACATAAATATTGTTAAATTATTTTATATAAAATATTATTGATTATTATAAATTCTTAATGTGTATATTTTTTCAATTATTTTACTATTTTTCCAAGTGTAAATAACCTATGAGTTACTACTGAGAGAAAATATCAGCATTTGGTACATACCTTCAGTATTACCATTGCTTGAAATGACCCGATCTCATTATATTTACATGAAATTAGCCTGCTCCCGAGCTGGTTTAAGCTTCGAGAACTGTTGCTATGACAACAACTCTCAGATGAGTTTTGAAGAACAAAATGATCCTGGATCGTGTCAAATCGTCAATAACCAAATCCAGCTAATTGAGTAATCCACATACGAAGAACAAACCCCTGATGTCCATGTAAAAGTAGTCAGTGAGTTTGAACGGAAAACACAAGCTTACCCGGTCGCACAGCTCCTCAAAAGTGCAGTCTGCAATGGTCCCACATGCTTTATCAAGTGTCAGTATCCTGCCATGTACCTTTAGAGATCTGGGTCGGGTAACTGAGATAAACACAGTCAAATAAATCTGGTGTAAAATAAATACAATCCATTAATTCTGAATGCACACATAATGCACATAGCTCACATTCACATCTCCAGCAAGATGATATTTAATGCAATTATACGTTCTTCTGTTACATAAAAGACTGTGTGTGTGTGTGTGTGTGTGTGTGTGTGTGTGTTAAAGGCCAACTTACTATCATTCTGTTTGAAGGCCATCTCATCAAACAGCTTATCGAGTGTTGCATCAACATCAGGTTCACTAGAACTAAATTCCAGAATATCTGATGAATAATTCAGCGCTTCATAATACAGTGTTTTATTCATTCAGGATATTTGTCCAATGCATTGCTCATAATGAAGCCTGTTTTGAATGCTAAAACACTCTGTACTTTTTCATCTCAACATGAAACGACAACTATTAGGGATTCTGCATTTTCACAAGTCAAATTTGAGACCTTAAGCCATTTATTTGAAACCATTATAACTAAATGTAATACCTTGTCGCAATGTTGGTGTCATTTGTTACTGTTTGGACTAAAACCACAGAATCAAAACAAACAAAACACATTTTAAATAATTTTGGGGGCATTTTAAAAAGTTTTAGAGCTAGTGTTACATAGACATTGGACAATCGGGACTGGTTTAAAATAATTTAAGAACTAGAATACACACTTTAATGAGTTGAAGACTTTACAAACATTCTGCAATTTCAAAATGACTTAAAGACCATTATTAACAAAATGTAATACCTTTATCACAACGTTGGTGTCATTTGTAGTAGTAATACAGTGGACTACAGACAGTAGAATATTTGGACTAGAGAAAGTACAACAGCAGCACAGAATCAAAACAAACAGAATGCTTTATATCATAGTGAGAGAATTTGAAAAAACACTGAAAAATTAAGGCCTGTTTAAAATGATTTAGGAACTAGAACAAAACACTTTAGTGAGTATAAGAGCTTTTTACAACCTAACATTTTGATTTTTAAATTGTAAACCTTTTAGACATTTTAAGAAACAATTTACACAATGATATTGGAAACAGTGACCCTTCAAACTTGCCAAAGCAACATATAATGGTTCAAGTTAGTTACTAGGTAATTCATTCATTTTCTTTTGGCTTAGGTCGCTGATTTTTCAGGGATCACCACAGCAGAATGAACCGACAACTATTTCGGCATATGTTTTACGCAGTGGATGCCCTTCCAGCCGCAACCCAGTACTGGGAAACACCAATACACTCTCGCAAATCACACACACTACAGAGCTCAACAATAAGGACTGCCCGATGGCCCGGGGCCAGCATGATGGACGCCTGGGACAGTAGACAGGATAGTTACTGGCCCGGCCTTGTTAATAATATTTAATTTCCCTGCAACTATTTGTCAATCGGGTGCAAATACAGTCTTAGAATTGAGAAACAGTTTGTGCTTTTAAGCCTTTAAGTGTTACCTTTTCTTTAATGCTGTAAATACCAAACTGCTTTTCAGTTTCTCTTATCTGATTGGATGTTTTGAGCATGTTAGTTTTTCCATAACCTGGTAACAACCAGTCCAGTGAAGAGACGGCAACATCAAATTATGAGGCTTAAAGAAAACGTCCGTTTATAATGTCCTGAAGCAGATACTTACGTGGGAACAACACAACGAAAAAAATGAATAATTTATATAAATAATTATTTATTATGTATTTAAATAATTTAGAACTTCCATACTGCTCTTTTTGTTTGCATAACTCTATTAACATTTTTTTTTTAAATATTCTAGATTCACAGATATTATTTTTAACACATTATTTTAAATATGTGGCTAAGAAATAGCTATTAACTTCTTTTATTGGTGGGGCCAGTGAAAATTTTGGCAGGGCAAGTAAAAATCTGAACCACTGGTCCAATCGGGCCAGTATAAAAAATCCTTAGTGTTAAACCCTGCACTAGCTCATTCACTACGGCCAATTAAGCGCATCCAATTCACCTATAGCACATGTCTTTGGACTGTGGGGGAAACCCACATCAACACTGGGAGAACATACTAATTGATTAGTTAAAGTTATTAGTAACTAAAAAAAAGTTATAGTAACTAATAACCTTAACTTTTCTGAATTTGATTGTAATGCAGTAATGTGCAGCTTTTGTAAAGCTGTTTTGAAACGATAATTATAGTGAAAAGTGCTATACTAATACATTTGTAATAAACAAAACTAAAATTGCAGCTGTGCTTGGTCTATTTCACAGAGAGGAAGATACCCTCTACTTAAATACTTCAGGACTCAATTTAAAGGTGCGTTTCTGTGATTAAAGATAGTATGTTGATATTTTATTAAAAATGCATCACTAATCTATTCTAATGCAGGAACATTTCATTTTTACAAAATAGTGAATTCTTACAGATAGAAGAGTTTTCCCGCTGCAGGCCGATTTCTCCTCCGATAATCTATTCCAGAATCCAGACGTAATGTTTGGCAGTACTCCTGATTAGAAGAAATTTGATCGTAGCATTACTTGTAGAACGTCCAGAAGAAAATAACCAAAGCAACATTCAACATCATTGTTTTGACCTCATTTTTGCAATCTCAACTTCAAGTTTATCTGAAAAGTCAGAAATTTACAACACAAATAATCGAGTAAACAGATCGGAAAACAATTAAATAAGAAATTCATTTTCCTTTGGCTTAGTCCCTTCTTTTATAAGAGGTTGCCACAGCGGTATGAACCGCCACCTATTCCAGTATATGTTTTATGCAGCAGATCCAGCCACAACCCAGTACTGGGAAACACCCATACTCTCTTGCATTCACACACTTTGAGCAATTTTGTTTACCCCAATTATTTACCACGTTTTTAGACTGTGGGGCAAACTGGAGAACCCAGAGGAAACCCACACCAACACGGGGAGAACATGCAAACTACACAGAATTGCCAACTGGCACAGCCGGGGCTCGAACCAGTGACCTTCTTGCTGTGAGGCGACAGTGCTAACCACTGAGCCACCGTGCTCACTAAATGAGATATGTTTTGCAATTTTTATTTTATTTTGGAAACACAGCATCTCTGCATGTTATTTTATATAGTGTCATGTCATTATGTATGCCTTTGGGTGGTATGTTTCAATATTTCAAACTTTGACATAGACATTTGCGAAAAAGTAATATACATGTTTTACGCAGTGCTCTCTTTAAGGCAGAATAAATCCCTTTTGTATAAGATTATAAGCTTTGTAATTGTGTAGAGGCACTAAAACATTACAAAACGTCATACACTCTCTTAAAGAGTAAGTATGTACAGTAAGTAACATCAGTGAACACTGCTCTAAGTGTATTAGATAACATTCATGCTGCTCAAGTGCTTACCTTTAGCACAGCTATGAAGGGCACAAAGTTCACCCTTTGTAATCCGTTTTTGTACAGATCTGTAAAACAAGATTTTGTGTTCAGTGCATACAACAAAATAAGTACATACAGTTGAAGTCAGAATTATTCGCCCTCCTGTGATTTTGCTTTCTTTTTTTAATATTTCCCAAATTATGTTGAACAGAGCAAGGAATTTTTCACAGTATTTCCTATAATATTTTTTCATCTGGAGAAAGTCTTATTTGTTTTATTTAGGCTAGAATAAAAGCATTTTTTAAGCCATTTTAAAGGTCAGTATTTTATTAGCCCCCTTTTGCAATATTGTTCTTTGATTATCTACAGAACAAACCATCATAATACAATGACTTGCCTAATTAACCTAGTGAAGCCTTTTAATGTCACTATAAGCTGAATACTAGCGTCTTGAAAAAAAACTATCATGTTTAGAAATGCGTTAAAAATAATCTTCTTTCTATTAAACAGAAATCAGTAATAATTCAGGAGGGCTAATAATTCTGACTTCAACTGTATATAAAATATATATACTTTTACATGGCTCTAAATCGAAGAAATTATTTTGCAGATCCTTTGTGAATAATGCTAATTCAAACTGTCTAAGGCAAGCAACTGATTATTTTTGGCCTCATACCCCTTTAGGGCAGAGATGCCCAAACTAGGGCCAGCGGGCCAAACCTAGCCCATGATAACCTTTGTTTTGGCCATGCCATGAGAAGAAGGATTGGGTAGGGGAATGCATTTAATAGAGATTGTTATTTCTAATTTAACGTAAGTTTTTGTTTGTTTGTGCTATAATTGAGCTACAAAAAAAGCTGACTGAAAATGTTTCAATTAAATGTTCAGATTTTTGTTTAAAAAATGTGCATACTAGTGATGAGCGGATGGAGGGTCGTGGGTGGATGTAGCGGGACATAGCAGTGGACCAGCAAAAAAGCAGATAGTGGACTTGTGACGAATGTAAAGAGAGACGCCCAATATAATGGATGAAGTGCAAGAGTACTGTTCAAACTTTCAGTTAGAGGAGTCATCAGAGGACAATCTGCTATCGTTCTCGGAGAAACAAGATCGCTTATTTACAAGACTGCAGTGCCTTGCCAAGGATAATGTGCATTCCTGCAACAAGGGGTGCGAGCAAACGATCTTTTAGTGCAGCTGGCCGTGTTTTGGAGGCGATGCGGAATCGCCTGAATCCAGGCACAGTAGATGCTATTTTGCACAGTGCAAAGAAAAAGGCCAAGTAAACAAAACATAGCCGCCGTTTAGGCTGAAATGTCGCCGTATTTGTTATCTTTATCCTGTATCTGAATGATGGCCATACACGATCAATTGCGCTATATAAATACACATTACATTACATATATTCTGAGTCTTTGCTGGATCGTTGTGTTCATACCATCTGGAGGGCGATTGGACGTGGCAACAACTACAACCCCATTCAGAAAGAGGTTCTCAAAGAGCTGCTTGAGGATCATGGCATCTGCAATGTCAGTGACCTGATGAACAGATAAAGTAAAAAAAGTAAATCAATCAATACAGACTACTCTTTCTGATTGTCATTGCATTGATTATGAGATAATATAAGCAGAGTTCAAGCGATCACAAAGGCTTGATTAGATTACAGCGATGCAATAGAAAAAGTGAAACATTCACCTGAAACTCATCAAAACACAGGAGGCAGGCCTCTTCACTGATTTCTTCAGCAACCGGTGCGATAGGATCATATGCCTTTGCCATTTTCCCCACTTTTCTCTTGGGCAAGCTTTGTTTGAGCCGATGGATTCCTACATAAACATGAGTCTATCTGAGTAAGAGCAAATAATAGCAATTTTACTATTTTGCCGTCTGTATACAAGTTATATACAGAACTTGAAATCCTACATCAGTTATTTGGGATTTCAGGAATATTCAGACATGTTAAACGATGGACATTGTGTAAGTTTCTGTGAATTGCTTGAAAAATATAAGACAACAATGTATATAGGAATGAAAATAGGTTGTGTTGATGGTATAATATTTACAAATGTTGTGAGGTAGTGAAGAGAATCCTGTAAATTACTATTTTTACTATCAATAAAAAATGATCAGAATTTAGTGGTAAATCACAAATAATAAATCACAAATACTCAAACTATTGTAGTTGAGTAGTTTTTCTCAGGAATTGTAATTTACTGAGTAGTTTTAAAAATGTGTACTTTTACTTTCCCTTGAGTACATGTTTAGTGTAGTATCGGTACTTTTACTCCACTACTTTCCTTCAACCTGCAGTCACTACTTTATTTTCTCTTGTCTATGCAGGATTAGAAAAATCAGTCCTGTGATTCCTGTCCAATCAAATCACACATAGAAGGTAAATCACATCATAATGAACTACCTTAAGACATGGGAGATTTATAATTGCGGCAAACTTTGGAAGCATTAATAGTGTTCAAGATGATGTCCAAAATCTTTACACGCAATGACCAAGAGACTATTTAGATGTATGTCACTGATGAGAAGATGACGGATGTTTACTGTAAGATGACCGAAATGGCCTTAAACACCCAGCAGGCACAAGTGTCGTGGGGACGTTGCATTTTGTTTGATGCCAATGACCAACATCCAACCTAAAATCAACCAAATATCAAAGTCTAATGATGTTACAGCTTGACGTTGTGTGGACATTACCACTATGACGACTATCAGATGTTGGACTTTAGTTGTCATATCTGATGAATAAATGTCAATATTTGTCATCAGTATGACGTTGGTTTAAGATGTTGGCTCGGCGTTAGATTTTACAATCTAACTAACGAAGTTAGAACACAAACTAAAATCAACCAAATGTCAACGTCATTGTTGGACATCAAAACAACATTATCCTCAGACACTGGCTAGACGTTGAATTTTGGTCACCTGACATCACAACTTAAATCTAAGCTAATATTAATGCCTTATGACATTGTGTGCCTGCTGGGCAATAACTAAATGCACTACAGAATGTTACATTTCCACACATCCACACATTACATGTAATTGCATCAGCTTTTTATAGCCTAATACTCACTACTCATGTGTACTTTCGAAAGGGCTACTTTTTTACTCACACTTTGAGAAATATTTACAACAGATACTTTTACTCTTCTTGCACTAAATTTTTAGGAAATTAATGGTACTTTTACATGAGTAGGATTTTTCAGTAGTCTTTCCACCACTGTCAGATTTTAAGTATTATCAATAGACGTTAGGCTTATGCCAGTATCAAATTTCTTGTTATGATTAGTTGCTAAATTACAGTTTAAGGGATTATCACGATACTGAACTAAACTGCAGAAAAAGCCATAATAAGGTATAACACAAACAAATCATTCGTTTATTGCTTTATTATATGGTATATACACATTTTCAGAGTAAACAAATGCTTCAACCAAATTAATGTGCAAAATATAAAGTAAATTATAAAGTACAATAGGTAACACTTAAACTAAAATAAAGTCTCATTAGAAAAAACAAGGCAGATTTATTACATTTACTATGCTAAAATTAGTTTAAAAATACCACAGAATTTCATTCATCCATTTTCAATTGTCTTAGTCACTATTTCAGAGGTCGACACATCTGAATGACCTGCCAACTATTCCAGCATATGTTTTACACAGCGGATGCCCTTCCAGCCGCAACCCAGTACTGGGAAACACCCATACACTCTCGTTTTCTCACACACACACACACACACACACACACACACACACTCTCTTACAGTCTGGCCAGTTTAATTCAATCAATTCACCTATAGCGCATGTCTTTGGACTGTGGAGGAACCCAGTGGAAAACCACACCAACACAGGGAGAACATGCACTCCACACAGATATGCCAACTGGTTCAGCCGAGACTCGAACCAGCGACCTTCTTGCTGTGAGGCGACAGTGCAAACCACTGAGCCCAACTTAACTTTATTAGCTTAATTCAACAAAATTATTATTATTTTTTTATCAGATAATGACTATAATTTATGCATCATTAGGCATTAACTATAAAATTATAGTTATTTATAAAAAGACTAATAAAAGCTTTTGTAGTTTTCATCATAAGTTTAGTTAATGAATTAATAACGCTTACAGTCTATTATATTTTATGTTCGTATAAAAAAAAAAATCATCAATAATTCAGCATGTAGTAGGGAAGATTTAAATGTGTAAATTGCTTGACCTGTTAAGTAAACCAATTAATTCTCCAAACATATTTTTGCACTGAACACCACTGCAAATGCAATATAATATTCTTCAAAAGCAATCTAAAAGTGTGAATAATAAATAAATTACTCACAGTATTTTGAAGTGCTATTTTACATGTTTATTATCACGGTATACTGAATTTCTGATTGTCAGATTATGTCTACTACACATACAGTTGACATCCAAATTATTAGCCCTCCTGAATTATTAGCCTCGCTGTATATATTTAGTCCCCAATTTCTGTTTAACGGAGAAGATTTTTTTCCAACTCATTTCTAAACATAATAGTTTTAATAACTCATTTCTAACAACTGATTTCTTGTCTTCGCCATGATGACAGTAAATAATATTTGACTAGGTAATTTTAAAGACACTAGTATTCAGCTTAAAGTGACATTTAAAGGCTTAACTAGTTTAATTAGGCAGGTTAGGGTAATTAGGCAAGTCATTGCATAATGATGGTTTGTTCTGTAGACCAGTGGTTCTCAAACTGTGGTACGTGTACCACTAGTGGTACGCAGGCATCTTTCTAGTGGTACGCAGGTGAATTGCGGAATAATTAAAGTTAAAAAATGAACACACTTTTAACCCTTTTACAAGTACGATAACACCGATGTGATCAGTAAATCGATTGTAACAGACTAAACCGTTTATTTTACTTTCAATTTTCTAATGTTTGTTATGCATTCTATTATTTGATGCAAATTTCCTGCCCCATATCTGTAACGGTTGTTGGGGGCCTATCTCGCTTGTTTTTAATCCCAATATTGACAGGTAAAGTTCAATCACTTGCTTTTCTGACACACAAAGCCTACTCTAACACGCTGTAAGCAGATCTAATTTCTAATTTAAATATGTAAATCCAGTTCATATATTTAAAATACAAGTTAATGTCATGATTTTAAAGACATATACGAATAAGTCATATAGGTTCATGATGAATAGGCTACTTTATGATAATACTATTTAGTTTTCTTTGACTTTTTAAAAACAGTGCCATTTTTAATTAACTTTAAAGCACATTTTATTTTTTAAACGTTGATGTTTTATTCATTTTTTTTTTACCTGCAAGCACATTACAGTGTTAATGTTTGAACTACTTAGAATGTTAAAAGTGTCTGATAATGATAAATATTCATAATAAGAAGAATTAATCTGCCACGGTTTTTAACTGTGCAGAGCTGTAGCTGCTTAATCAGGCCTACAACGCTACGGTATTTCAATACCGGTCATTATGGTGGTACTTGGAGAAACAAATTTGTTCTGAGGTGGTACTTGGTGAAAAAAGTTTGAGGACCACTGCTGTAGACAATTATTCATAAAAAAAAAATTAAAAAACTGCTTTTATTCTAGCTGAAATAAAGCAAATAAGACTTTCTCAAGAAGAAAAAAATATTATAGGAAATACTGTGAAAAATTCCTGGCTCTGTTAAACATCATTTGGGAAACATTTGAAAAAGAAAAAACAATTCACAGGAGGGCGAATAATTTTAACTTCAACTGTACATCAATAAAGAGTATAATTTACAGCATCTTGTTAAAAACTGAACTTACGTTTATGTACATCCAACATGAATCCGTGAAAATGGACCCTTTTTTTCTTCTCCGTCTCTACATGATTATAAAACATGTCCATAACCATGGTTTTTCCTGTGCCTGTAAATGAGGAAATATACAAAGATAACACAATTATTTATTTTTAGAACAATACAAAAAAAAAAAGTTACATGTCATTAAAAAATGCTACAATTAAATGTTATAGAACACGGGTGTCAAACTCAGTTCCTGGAGGGCCGCAGCTCTGCACAGTTTAGTTCCAACCCTAATTAAACACACTTTATCGAACTAATTGAGTGCTTTAGGCTTGTTTGATACATAAAGATAGGTGTGTTGAAGCAAAGCTGGAACAAAACTTTGCAGGGTTGCGGCACTCCAGGAATTGAGTTTGACACCGTTGTTGTAGAACTTACCAACATCTCCATAAATGTAATAACCTTTTGGTGGCTTTCGCTTGGAGATAAACTGTTGCAGATGCAAAAAGAAGTTAGAATTTGTTAAAAACTAATTTATACAGTTGAAGCCATAATTATTACCCCTTTTTCTTCTTCAAATATTTCCAAATGATGTTTAACAGAGCAAAGAATTTTTCGCAGTATTTCTGATACTATTTTTTCTTATGAACAAAGTCGTATTTGCTTTATTTCGGCTAGGATAAAAGCAGTTTTTAATGATTTTCAAACCATTTTAAGGTCAATATTATTACAGAGTATATGCAGGAATCCTAACGGTATTTTCAATACCGTTACAAGATTTTTTAAAGACCTTCTCAGAATCTTTTAAGACCTCATCGCCACTTCAAGTTCAAATCAGTATCAAACCTTTAACTTAATAAAGAGCTGTTGATAAACAGTTGTGGTTAAATAAATCTATGGAGCACAATCATGCAACAGAACTCAGATAAGCTCGGAAGAAACAAAGTTTGAAAGAATAAATTACATGGTTGTTTTCAGAGAAAGGCTTCAGCCACTGTCTAAACTCATCTTTCTCTAACCAGGAGAGCGCAAACTTACATTTTCCCATTTTGCCTTTGTCGCAAATTACGTGACATCACCTGGACAGAGGAGTTTGGCCGGACGCGCCCCAGCTCGAACCAATCACGTGGATCGAGCATGCCGTTGTTAATATTAGAAGGAAAATAAGTATCTGTATGCTTTTTTTGGAGTCAAACACTTTGGACAAAGCTTGAACAAAATTTAAGAGCTTGTAAAAATGTTATTAAGACTTTAATACCTTTTAGGGGCCTTAATTTTCTCATAATTGATTTATCAACTTTTAATACTTTTTAAGACCCCATGGATAACCTGTATTAGCCCCCTTAAGCAATTACCCTAACCTGTCTAGTAACCTAATTAACCTAGTTAAGTCTTTAAATGTCACTTTCTGCTGAATACTAGTGTCTTGAAAAATATCTAGTCAAATAATATTTACTGTCAACATGACAAAAATAAAATAAATCAGTTATTAGAGACGAGTTATTAAAACTATTATATTTAGAAATGTGTTGAAAAAAAAATCTCACCGTTAAACAGAAATTGGGGAAAAACATATACAGGAGGCTAATAATTCTGGCGGGCTAATAATTCTGACTTCATCTGTATATAGTCAACATTTGAAGTGGGTCAAAAAAGTGTCACAAGGCAAGAATGGGTGTCGGTCTATAGTTTTAGGACAACTATGATCCACTCCAAATGTTGACTCATGTATATTCTGTGATATTTAGGTCAGACAATGGTTCATTTACCTTTGAAAAAAATGATGAGTGGTCATTGCTGTACCCTCTGAGATTCTTCTGCATCTGATCCAGTTTTTCCACAACGGCTCTTTGCTGCAGATCTTCCCGTAGCTGTCCATCGCGAACAAGACTGATGTAATGCTCCAAAGGTCCACCAAAACTGCTGCTGCTGGGAGAAGTTGAGGCGCTGGACTCTTCAACAGTCTGAGACAAAACACTTGTGGAAAAACCTGCAAGACATAAAGTGTTTTGACAGAAAGAAGTTTGATAAGTCTGATTAACAAAAGCACTTTATCCAACATAATACAAATGAGGACCAAATTATTACTCCTCTGAAATTCTTTTACAAATATTTCCCACAAATATGTCTATCGGTGATCTTAAACTGATATTTTCAGACTGTTGAATGATATTTTTCCTAGCATTGATTGGCACAATTATGCATTCACAATTCACAACTGTTATGTTGGGGGAGGGGGGTCAAATGTACATTTATATTATATATTTATTATTAATAATATTTAAGATATAGATCAGAGATAAGAGAAAGCTATTTTTTTAATATTAATGGGCTGACCCCCCATACATCTCGTTTTGATGTGCTTCAGAGGGGGGATCAAGCATTAATTAGGTCAATCCCCATAACTCCCCTGCAATTCACACCCTGATAACACAGAAAATGTGTGACAACTTGTGCCAACCTGCCATTTTTAAAGTATTCTTGTCATTTGAAACAAGTTTAGACATATATGAGCAATTCCAGCGTTATGGATGTGACATTTGCAGTAAAATTTCAAAACATAAATTGACAGAGGAAGTATATATTAACATTATATTGAAACAATGGTTTATATTTTCCATAACATCTAATCACAGAGTTGTGAGAGTAGAAAAATACCAATCTGTAAACGTTTTTCATATTTTAAATAAGAAAAATTAACGTGTTATGGATGTGACGAAAAAAGCTAGCAAGTTTACAGTATACAACATATTTTGTAGAAATTCTGTGAATTAAACTGCACAATCTAAAAGAAATAATGCTCATCAAAAGATAAGACTTGTCTTTCTATAGAGCAAAAATGATTGATTTTATTTAATTTGACATTTTTGCATTTATAAGGAAAAAGCTTTGTTATGGATGCGACATCTCTCTGTTATGGATGTGACGGATGTGAAATTGCCACTTGTGCGACTTTTGTAAATCAAATATAATAGTTTGAAAACACTGACAGATACATTTGAGTATTTTTAAAGCACTGTAAAATACAAGGATACACAAAAAACGCAGAAACGGTTTTGCTATCTTGGGGAAAACTTAATTTTTTTCATGTTAAGGTTGACATTTGCATGGAATTGCTCATATACTATAACCATAAAACATACATTTATTGTCACAGTCTCCCAAATGCAATTTAACAAAGCAAGGAAATGTTTTCACTGTATTTCCTATTACATTAACGTGTACATAGTAGGCATAAGATGATAACCGCTTTCAAGGTATAATGCGGTTTGGAAAGGTCAAGGTTTTAAAACCGCCAAACTTTCTGCTATCCCGTTCCTAAGGTATGTGTATAATTTTTTGTTTACTTTTGTGTTCGTTTTTAGAACAACAGTATCTCCAGCAGAAAAGATATACAAAGATGCTGTTTTAAATGGTAAATAAATCTGTTTTTGAAACAAATGAAGACAGCAGAAGTCAAAGATTCATTTGACTTATTTAGCCTGACATGTTTACTGCTCCAAAATATTTTAAATGTTTCTCAAAATAAAATATATTGTGTTCAAAGGGGGAAAAGTTTTAGTTTTTTATCCAGACATTCAAAAAGAATATATTTTAGAGCAGTAATCACAATTAGGCATGGGCCGGTATAAGATTCTGACGGTATGATAACCTTGGATAAAAACATCACGGTTTCACGCTATGACGGTATAGTGATTTCTGATCTAAAATATCTTCTTTTTAAATGTCTTGCTAAAAAAACAAAACCTTTTCCCGTTTTGAACACGATATATTTTATTTTGTGAAACATTTAAAAAGTATTTTGGAGCAGTAAACATGTCAGGCTAAATAATTCAAATGAATCTTCATTAGTTTCAAAAACACAGATATCTTTACAATTTACACCTTAAAAAATAAACAAAAAATAAATAAAAAATCTTACACATACCTTAGTAAAAATTTGGCAGTATGAAAACCCTGACTTTTCCTAACAGCAGTATACCTTGAAAACGGTTATCGTCCCATGCCTAATCACAATACTGTAAAACATTCAGAATCTTATACCGGCCTATACCAAGTACATACAAACAGTCAGTTTTGTTTTTAGTACAAATACTATTTTAAATTATGATTATGTCCAATACTATCTATTAATAATAATAATAATAATATCATAAAATTATCATAATATCTCTAACAATAGCTTTTGTCTAGAAAATGAACGTAAAAACACTGTCGTACAACAAAGACAAGCGTCAAATGCATTAAAAAGAGATTTAAGTACTACCAAGACAAGAATATAATACAAATGTCAGGTTGTAGCATGTTAGCATACATTTAATCCATTTGAAACACCCCTGGACAATCATTAAACAGCCTGACAAACTAGAAACTGTGATAACACGCTTTGGTCACAGATATTTCTACACACATTTCGCTCGTTTTATTTATCATTACTCATATTAACCTGGAGTCATTCACATTTGAGGTTCTTTTCCTGTCAGAACGTCAGTGTCAAAAGCCACCATAATGACATTTATTACTGTAATATTACTGTCTTTCAACTGTGATTGAAAGCGCTTACCTCTTCTGACACAGCTGAAAACACAAGGCAAGTTTGACTTCGATAAAATCTTAATTTCCACACAAAATTGAAGTCCAAGCGCCGCCAAGGACGCTCTACCGGCTGCCATGATGATTCGAAGTGCGGAAGCTTTATTTTTACAGCGTCCTGAACAACGGCGGTGGGCGCGGTCTCTTCACGAGGAAGCATAGGGTTCATGAATATTAATGATTTGGCGTGGCTCTGCGCTCCAGTAGTTAGGAAGCAACGTCATAAAGGCTCCATTTATATTCATTAGTTTGCAAATTTGCGTCGGGAATAGCGGAGTATTGGGTGTGATTTTACCAAAACGTTTTTAACGCGGGGGCTTTTTTTGATAAAAGATTTATTTTTAAAAGACATATTGGCATATTGTTCAATCTCATAGATGGAAAATGGGAACATTTTTATTCACTGGGAAAAAAGAAGATTACTCACAGAAATATAACTTTATTTCTAACAAAATATATAAATGTAAATAATAAAAATAATATTAAAACTTCAGTTATCATTTATCAAAAGGTGTTTTTTTAGTTGTTTATTGAAATGTAGTATATATTGTGAAAACAAAGATGTTTTTAAAATAATATTTTCATGCTCCCAAGAATGCATTTATTAATATATCAAAAACACAATATAAATTAGTGAAATATTTTTACCATTTAAAAACGTTTATATATTAAATGCAATAAATATAAAACTTACTTTTAGCATCATTATTCCAGTCTACAGTGTCACATGATGACCCTCCTGAAATAATTCTGCACAATTATCGTAAATTATTATTGGTGATCAGCTGTTGTTATTACTTGCTGCTATTATTAGCAATGTGGAGTTTTTCTGCTTAAAATATATGGATATATATTATATTATGTACATACAAGATTAACTGAGATTAATCACATCCTAAATATATTATATTATTCATTCATTTTCTTGTCAGCTTAGTCCCTTTATTAATCCGGGGTCGCCACAGCGGAATGAACCGCCAACTTATCCAGCATTTGTTTTACGCAGCGGATGCCCCTCCAGCCGCAACACATCTCTGGGAAACATCCATACATTCTCATCCACACACATACACTACGGACAATTTAGCTTACCCAATTCACCTGTACTGCATGTGTTTTGGACTTGTGGGGGAAACCGGAGCACTCAGAGGAAACCCACACCTACATGGGAAGAACATGCAAACTCTACACAGAAATACCAACTGACCCAGCCGAGGCTCGAACCAGCGACCTTCTTGCTGTGAGGCGAACGTGATACTCACTACACCACTGTGGCGCCCCTGCACAATTATTATAAATTATTATTGGTGATCAGTTGTTGTTATCACTTGCTGCTGTTATTAGCAATGTGGAGTTTTTCTGATTAAAATATATGGATATATATTATATTATGTACATACAAGATTAACTGAGATTAATCACATCCTAAATAAAAGTTTGTTTTGATATGTGTGTGTGTGTGTGTGTGTGTGTTTGTGTGTGTGTGTGTGTGTGTGTGTGTGTGTGTGTGCAAAACAATTTTGTTAGATATTTACATATAATTTGTATCATATATATAATATAAAATATTCTAATATATGCATGCATGTTTGCACTTACTTAATAAATATACACAGTACACACACTCTAATAATATACACTCACCAGACACCTTATTAGGCATACTTGTCCTACTGTTCGTCAACGCAAATTTCTAATCAGCTAATCACACGACAGCAACTCAATGCATTTAGGCATGTAGACATGGTCAAGACAATTGGCTGCAGTTCAAACCGAGCAGCACAATAGGGTAGAAAGGTAACTGCAGCAGTAGAAGACCACACTGGGTGCCACTCATGTCAGCTAAGAACAAAAACTTACCAAAACTGGACAATAGAAGATTGGAAAATGTTGCCTGGTCTGATAAGTCTCAATTTCTGCTGCGACATTCGGTTGGTCGGGTCAGAATTTGTCATCAACAACATGAAAGCATGGATCCATCCTGCCTTCAGTTCAGGTGGTGCTGGTGGTGTTATGGTGTGGGGGATATTTTCTTGGCACACTTTGGTATCAATAGAGCCCATTTGGTACCATTAGTACAAATAGAGCATCATGTCAACGCCACAGCCTACGAGTATTGTTGCTGACCATGTCCATCCCTTTGTATAGTGTACCCATCTTCAGATGGCTACCTCCAGCAGGATAACGCACCATGTCATAAAGCGAGAATCATCTCAGACTGTTTTTTTTTTTGAACATGACAATGAGTTCACAGTACTGAAATGGCCTCCACATTCACCAAAACTCAATCCAATTGAGCACCTTTGGGATGTAGTAGAATGGGAGACTGGCATTATGGATGTGCAGCAGACAAATCTGTAGCAAATGTATGAAGCTATCATGCCAATATGGACTAAAATTCTCTGAGGAATATTTCCAGTAGCTTGTTGAATCTATGCCATGTAGGATTAAGGCAGTTCTGATGGCAAAATTGGTTCCAACCCAGTACTAGTAAGGTGTACCGAATAAAGTGGCCAGTCAGTGTATGTAATAGTCTAAAACTACGTCTTCAAACTTACTATATTATAGTACTTACTATATATTTGCAAATTTTCTATTAATAAAACCAAATTCTTACGTTTGAAAAGTATCTTAAACCACATGAGTAATAAGATAACTAATCTAACACATATTACTCGTAAGACTGCATACTAAAATAAATATCACAGACGATGTGGCTTTAATCCCGTCTCCTCGCGCTCTCTGACAGTATATTATCTCCACACAAGACTGTTTTATGAACATGTGATGGGAAGCAGCGCGGGATCTGGATGCCTGTTACCATGACAACAGCGGGACCTGACGGATCAACGTAAAAAAAAAAGAAAAGGAAAAGAAAAGCGCGCGCTCGGAGCTGAGCTGAGACGCTGCAGTGATGCTAGTTATCTTCAGTTTTTAACATTCATTTGTCCATAGACTGAAAGGTAAGATGAGAAGATGTGTGTTCAGTGTACTAAATGAAGTGCAGTTGATGGAGTCTAGCTAAAGTCTACATGTGTGAAGACTGAAGAAACACACACATCACAGCTATTGCACTGCTGTGGTGATGAGGTTTAATGAGTCTAAAAATAACTCTAACTTCGAAGACAATCCTGAGAAAGTATACTGGAAGCTTGTTAACTGGATTTTGGCGTGTTAATTTACACGAGAAACCATGATAATACATAAAAGTTCAGGTTAAAGGTCCTGTGAAATGAAAATTATGTTTCTTAGATGTAAGTATAATTGTGTTAGTTTTTAGGATATCTTTAGTGCTCCAAAAACGCGACAAAAGTCACGTTTAGAAGATATAAAATCGATTATGTAGAGCTTGTAGTTTGTCACTTCTACATAAATGGATCAACGTTTTTTTTTACTTCAGGTTCTCATCAAATCTTGACCAATCATACGCTCTCTAGTATATGTAATGCCCTGCCTCCTTTAAGATGCTTCTCATTTTCATTTCATTTGATACGCTTGAGCTCAACCACTTAGGGTGATTTCACACCTGCCTTATTTAGTTCGGTTGAATCGCACTAGAGTTCATTTTCCCTCTTGGTCTGGTTTGTTTGGGCAGGTGTGAATGCAGCAATCGCACTCGAGTGCGCACCAAAAGCGGATCAAATAAGCGTACGCCCACTGCAATGCAATAAATGCAATGCGCTTTATTCTCGAAATGTATAGTTTGTCTAAAGTGATGTATACAGACTATATTGTATACTATGAGCAGGGATACAATCAGCCAGTGCAGCGACAATTTGTGTCTGCCGGTTTGTTTACTTGCGAGAGTTCCACGTTTATTCTGACCAATTGAAAAGCAGTTTAGGAAATGCGTTCAATAACATCTGGCCAATGATTGATGTGGATTTTGTCACATGACTGGATTTTGGTACATTTCAACTGGTTCAGACCAAAGCGATCAGTGTGGTGTGGAAAGGACCCAAAACAGCAGAAAAATGCTACAATGTATCATTCGTTGCCCTTGGTCGTTACCAAATGAACTGAACCTCAGATGTGAAAGCACCCTAACACTGCATGGTTCAAGTGACTCAATTCCGATTTTTTTCCTCCACAGATCGGATATAGCCCGTACGTGTAAGCAGGAAAAAAATCACATGGATTCCGATTTACTCATATCAGATTCAGGCCTTATTTATATGTGGAAATTTATCCGATATGAATCGGATCTGTGTCCGCGTGTTTGCAGTGTAAGTGGATAGATCGAATTTTCACCTGTCAATGTGAGTGGCGCATCATTACAAACCATAGCAAATGACGTCAACTCTGACGCTTTCATTTCAGAACAGACTTCAGCAGAGTCCCAAACCTTAAATATCATACAAAAGCTTTTAAATTGTCATGTAGCACAAGTATTTATATGTTAACGAGAGAGAGCGACAGCACAATATCCGACACGTAACCAATATAAAGTAATATAAAAAAAACTGTTGCATACATCACATGCATAAATCACGCCATGGTCATTACGATTAAGAAGCCTACTGGTTCAAAAAGGCCTAGACCAGGGGTGTCCAAACTACGGCCCGCGGGCCATCTGCGGCCCGCAATCAGTTTAGTGGCGGCCCGCGAGGCTTTTTATAAAT
>CAIGQQ010004828.1:2264192-2300291 GCA_903798035.1 Danio albolineatus | reverse complement strand
ATAATATAATATAATATAATATAATATAATATAATATAATTAATTTCCCAGAGATGGGCTGCAGCTGGAAGGGCATCCGCTGCGTAAAACAAAATGCTGGATAAGTTGGCTGATCATTCTGCTGTGGCGACCCCGGATTAATAAAGGGACTAAGCTGATAAGAAAATGAATGAATGAATGAAATATTTAATACTTTAAGTATGCTATCATAACCACAATTTGCCCTTTAAGATTTATTTTATACAAATTTTCTAATAAACAAAAAAAACAAATAAATTAAAAAGAATATATAAAGATATATTTTCAAAAAATTATATATATTTCTATATTTGTATATATTTATATATACTTCCATTTCATGTTTACTTTAAACTATGACATGTCTTATTTTGCATTAAAAAAAAACTAATTAATTAATACCATTACCTCTATTTGTACTATTTATATATAAAAACATTCTGTGGAAAAAAAATATTTATAACCATATCCACTCACACTCATACAGATATTTCTGCAAAGTTACTTTATTACTAAATAATCCAAAATAATATATTTAAAATACCAGAAAATTAGTTCCAGCTATTTTCTGAAATGAGAAGTTACATTACCAGGAATTCTGAGACAGTCCTAACTGCAGCCCGCAGCTTGACGATGTACTGGAACAGGTCCACTATGTAGTGGACGGTCGTCTACATCTCCCACAATCCTAAGCCCACAGTAGTGTCACAGTAGTGTAGGCATGGGACGATAACCGTGTTCAAGGTATACCGCGGTATGGAAAAGTCAAGGTTTTCATATCGCCAAAATGTTCTGCTATACCGCTCCTAAGGTATGTGTAAGCTTTTTTAATTTACATCTTTTTTTTTTGTTTTTTAGGTGTAAATTGGAAAGACATCTGTGTTTTTGAAACAAATGAAGACAGCAGAAGTCAATGATTCACTTTAATTATTTAGCCTGACATGTTTACTGCTCCAAAATATTAGTAATGCTTATCAAAATAAAATATATTGTGTTCAAAGAGGAAAAAGGTTTTGTTTTTTAGCCAGACATTTAAAAAGAATATATTTTAGAGCAGCAAACACAATACCGTCATACCGTGAAACTGTGATATTTTTATCCAAGGTTATCATACCGTCAGAATCTTATACAGGCCCATGCCTACAGTAGTGTGGGCGATACCTTAGCGGGCATTACAATGTTCACTACATCTTGGACCTGGTCCAGTACGTCATTGTGATACAGACTGCAGTGAGGGCATCTGCTGTTTGTGAACGGTGTATTTTTGAATTTACAATAAAGTGATTCTGGTCATTTAACTTATATAACTGTGAAAGAAGCTAATGAATGATCGCCTAATAGCTGCTGAAATACCGGATAATTTGTTCCTTGTCGCCATGACTGTTCTCTTGTGTTTTTATTTTCTGTCGCAGGCGCGTGATCTCCACATCAATGCTTCTGGCACTCTGATCAACATGCTGGCGCTCAGGACACAGCTCTCGCGCTTTAGCTTCACAATCCTGGACACACAAAGCATTTACAAACCAGTCAGCAAGAGAGAATCATTGTAGATGTACAGCTGCAGTCAGAATTATTCGCCCTCCTGTGAATTTTTGTTTTCATTTTCAAATATTTCCCAAATGATGTTTAACAGAGCAAGGAATCTTTCACAGTATCTCTGATAATATTTTTTCTTCTGGAGAAAGTCATATTTGTTTTATTTCATCTAGAATAAAAGCAGTTTTTAATTTTTTAAAACCATTTTAAGGTTAAAATTATTAGATCCCTTAAGCAGTATATTTTTTCGATTGTCTACAGAAAAAGCATCATTATACAATGATTTGCCTAATTACACTAACTTGTATAATGAACCTAGTTAAGCCTTTAAATGTCACTTTAAGCTGAATCCTAGTGTTTATATTAATATTATAGTAATATTATTTACTGTCATCTCAGCATAGATAAAAGAAATCAGTTATTAGAAATGAGTTATTAAAACTATTATATTTAGAAATGTGTTGAAAAAAATCGTCTTTCCGTTAAACAGAAAATGGGAAAAAATATAGTTTATATTATTATTGCACATTAAATATTGTTATTGCACATTTTTAACATGTAAAATGACAGGGAATTTTACATTTTAAATTAAATAATAGAAAAAGCAATGGAGTAAATACCCGCAAGTCTTCCTCTTGGAGGGACAAATCTTCTTTCATGGACTGAATGTTGTTCTGATGATCCTTGAGTTTCTTCTCCAAGGTCTTCATGGTTTGATCAAGTTTGTTGCAAACAGTTTCTGCCTTCACTTGCTCCTCCTGTTAATGAAAATCTTTAAATATTCTGCAAACTACTGATGACATTTCTGCTAAATTACAGTATAATGAAAATGTTATTATTCAACAAGAGTGGGTCGGAATAACAAAAAATAGAGCATTTTCTTAAACATTTATACAGTAGTCACACCCAGTCATGTGTTTGTTTTCCACCATGTGCTCTTTTATTCCCGCCATGTAATTATGTTCATCATCTCCACCTGTGTATCACTCCTGTATTCAGTTCATCATGTCTCTGTGTATTTATAGTCCCTGTTTTTATTCAGTCTTCGGCTGCTATTGCAAGTTGGTGTCTGTCTTCACCCCATGTTCTTCCAGCGGTCTTCCTTCTGAGTAATTGTAATAAATATAATGTAATAAAAATCCATGATTTGATAATTCTGAGATTCTGTGCCTTCCTAACGTGAATGCAGTCGTGACAACAGTTTAACATTTTTTATTATTACAATATTAATATATTAAATTAATTGTATAATTACAAATTTAATAATAACAAATTATTCATTCATTTTCCTTCCGCTCAGTTCCTTATTTATCTGGGGTCACCACAGCTGAATGAACCGCCAACTATTCCAGCATATGTTTTACACAGCGAATTCCCTTCCAGCCACAACCCAGTACTGGAAAACACCCATACACACTCACATTCACACACACACACTCATACACTACGGGCAATTTAGTTCACCCAATTCACCTATTGCGCATGTGTTTGGACTGTGGGGGAAACTGGAGCACTCAGAGGAAACCCATGCCAACACAGGGAGAACATGCAAACTCCACACAGAAAAGCCAACTGACCTAGCCATTAATAATGATAAAATATTTTATTATGAATTATTAATATTTATATATATAATTATTAATAATTAAAATATATTAATATGCCTACTAGTTTTAAACATGCTGTTATTCAGCCACTACTACAGAAAGTAAATCTTGATGCCGCAGACATGAAAATTTTTTGCCCAATTTCTTAACTGTCTTTTATCTCAAAGATTTTAGAGAAGATTGTTTCTGTACAGCTGAATGAGTTCCTGGTTAATAATAATATTTTTGATAAGTTTCAGTCAGGTTTTAGAGCTGGTCACAGCACAGAGTCCGCTCTATTGAGGGTCTCAAATGACATTTTGTTGGAGGTTGATTCAGGAAGCCCTGTTGTTCTTCTTTTATTGGATCTCACTGCTGCTTTTAATACAGTTGATCATGAAATTCTCATTGATCGACTTGGAGAACACGCTGGTATCCAGGGTTTAGCCTTAGATTGGTTCTCCTCATATCTGAAGGATAGAACTATATCAGTCAGTTTGGGCAACTCTTGTTCATCTGTCATTAAAATAATGTGTGGGGTTCCGCAGGGTTCAATACTGGGTCCTGTTTTGTTTTCTCTTTACTTCCGTTAGGAAAAATTTTGAAACGCATGGCATAAATTACCATCTATATGCTGATAACTCTCAAATCTACTTCCCTATAAATCTGGGGATCAATCCTCCCTTCAGGCGTTGTTTAATTGTTTAGCTGATGCAAAGTGTTGGTTAGCGAATGACTTTCTTCAACTGAATGAGGACAAGTGTAAATTTATTGTTTTTGGTCAGAAAGGCTCAGATTCTAATGACAATCTGTCATTGCTTTCTGGAAAAATGCATTCCTCTGTAAAGTCTTGGTGTTATTCTGACTTTGAACTTAAATTTGATCGCCAAATCAATGCGGTTGTCAAAATATATATATTTTTTTGTCTTAGATATTTCGCCAAGCTGAAGTCTGTCCTCACTTTCAGTGACTTGGAGAAGGTTGTTCATGCTTTCATCTCTTCTTGTCTGGATTATTGTAATGCTTTGTATCTGGGTGTGAGTCAGGCCTCTCTCTCTCATCTGCAGCTGGTCCAGAACTCAGCTGCCAGGCTTTTAACAGGCACAAAAAAAGGAGAGCACATCACACCTGTACTGGTTTCCTTACACTGGCTGCCAGTCCAGTTTAGAATTCAGTACAAAGTGCTGCTGTATGTTTTTAAATCTCTCCATGGCCTGGCCCCTCAGTATATTTCTGAGCTCATTAATATATACCAACCGGTAAGATCTCTTTGCTCCAAGGAGGAACTCTATTTGACTGTTCCACAGTCACGCTTAAAATGTCGAGGTGATCGAGTCTTTTCAATAGCAGCTCCAAGACTTTGGAACAATCTTCCACTGTCCGTAAGAACAGCTCCAACCTTAGAGTCTTCCCAAAGGTCACTGAAAACTCACTTATTTTCTTTAGCTTTTAATCATGTGTTGTGAGATTATGTATTTTAGTTCTGTGTATGTTTGCAGGTGTTTTATGTGTTTTTATGTACAGCACTTTGGTACCCATTGTGGTTTGTTGAAAGTGCTATAGAAATAAACTGAGTTGAGTTGAAATATTAGTAATCTGTGTCAGTAATACTGAAATAAGTGGGCTGATCTCTCACCTTCAGCTGGTCTATCTCATCTGACAGTTTCTCCATTTTACTTTTCACATCTTTAAATTTCTGATTAACAACCAGGAGGCCCTTCTCATGTTTTCGGAGTTCATCTTCAGCCTCTTTCACCATTCTCCTCTCCAATTCGATCTTCTGCTCGTTCTCTTGTGCCTCTTCCTCCTGTACATTAAAAAAAAACATGCAAATCCGTCAATAAAATGATCTGAATTAATGTTGTAGTTTGATCAAATGCATAAACCTCACCAGAGAGCTGATGTCCTCATCCTGCGACTCTTCAATGTTCTCAAGCTCTGTGATCGAAGCTTTAACCTTATTTATACTCTCCTACAAAAAGATTTTAAAAAAGAGAAAATACATTGAAATCCCGCATTTCTTATGCAGATATTTTCAGATTTTTTACAGAGCACAGGGTCAGGGGTCGAAGGAGATGTGGCAAGGACCCAAGTGCAGGAAATGAAGGCACACTGTTTCTAAACAACAGTTTAAAAGTGATTTTTCATATGTGTATGACAGGTGAAAATGGCCAAATGTGTGGCCTGTGCATTTCAATACCTGATTCTTTTTGCAGGCCATGATACCACTACGCAACTTCTCCTCCATGAGCTGAATGTCCTCCTTCACAGAGCTGGAGTGAAGCTGGAAGCGTGAAAGCTGAGCCTGAATGTTCTCCAATTCTCCGTTCACTAGACTGTAGATAAGGACAGAGAAGCACGTACAGTCAAGCCAAAAAGTATTCAGACACTAGATGTTGTTCATAAGATTCCTCAGTAGGGGGTTGAGGACACTAAAGTCCAGGGATCTTCAACCCTGTTACTGGAGAGCTACCTTCCTGCAGATTTCAGTTGACCAGACACACCTGTCTGTAATTATCAAGTGCTGCTTCAGGGGCTACTTGATTGGTTCAGATGTGTTTGACCAGGGTTGGAGCTGAATTCTGCAGAAAGGTAGCTCTCTAGAAGCAGGGTTGGTGACCCATGCTATAGACCAGGGGTGTCCAAAGTTTTTGGACCGAGAGCCAGATGCAAAAAACAAAACGTGGTCGTGGGCCAAATTTTACAATTTCACAGACACGCATATATATAAATAAATATATATATGTGTGTGTGTGGTATTATTATGGAATTATTTTCTACATTTTAAAATCATAATATATATTTTACTCTCCATAAACTCTGTTAATGTGAACAGTGATGTTTTGCTTTCGATTTCAGAATTGATGCCAAGTCAGGAGTGAGTCATGTAGTAGATATACGCAGCAAATCAAAGAGGTGGCTATCAGTTAGATTGGTTCTCAATGAACTTTTGTTTACATTCATCAGTGAAAATGTTTGCTCACATATATAGGAGGAGCCAAACAGACTCATCATCCCTTTTTTCATCAGGGGAATTTTGGATGAATCCAAACTCTTGTAAAACTCAGACATTTCTTGCACTCACTGTTGATTTTCCTTTTTCTTGGTCGTGCCATGGCTCACCAAAACGTGGTTATCAATTATGTTTCCCTCAGTTTGATCGGTTTGTTTTATGTCATAACAGAAAATGCTGCCTAATTGAAGGCACGTGATAGCGACACCCGGTGGTTATTTGTTGAATTACGCTTATTTTTGTACAGCGGCCAGATTCTATTAATATTTATAAAAAGCCTCGCGGGCCGCCACTAAACTGATTGCGGGCCACAGATGGCCCGCGGGCCGTAGTTTGGACACCCCTGCTATAGACTGATTTCACACGGCCACAATTTTAGACAGCGAATTTAAGGGCTGTGGTGGGAAGAAACACGGAAGTATCGTCTGAGTCACACAGCAATGTTGTGTACCTGGCTGTATATCTTATCAGCAAAGAGAAAGTGACCCAAATTTATACTTTCACCACACTTCCGACTGACCCGAAGGTCCGTTCTGAATGAATAGTGAAAATAAAAAGGATATCAGATCTCTTTTCAGCTAAGTAAAGGGAAATGGCGCTAGTTAGCTAACGTTTTCTTTCCCAAACACACATTTTAGATGCCATTTATCAAACCCAAGGTAATGAACTGCTTCTTTCACTATATTAGACTCAATACTAAATTTTGGCTCTGAAATGTAACAAAAGCCTCAGTTTCCCGTTAACTTTTAAGGCACTGTTGATGGCGTTCTTTTGCCATTGTGTTCACGTGCTCAACAGATATGACTGTGATTGGCCGTGACGGTCATCAGTTCACCACACTTGCGACACTTCGCTGATGTATGTTTACAGAGTGCAAACACAGACGAGTGATCCGCTTGATGAATCGACTGATCTTCTTGGCTTTAAAATGACCCAGTGTGCTTGTATCTTTGTTTGCACTCGGTGAAGAGTGGTTAAATGATGACCTTCACTGCCAGTCACAGTCATTTCTGTTGAGCACTGGTGAATACTATAGGCCTGTTTCCACTGAGTGGTACAGTACAATACGCTACGGGTCACCTTTATCAGGCTCTTGGGTACCCTTCTGCCGTCGACCACTGACAACTTTCCTCCTCCATGTTTCCTCTGTTGTTGTTGTTTACCATGTTGCCGTCTCCACACATGCTCTTCCTTCTACGTCATTAAACCGCAGAGAAGAACCACACTGTCGCAAGTTTAATGATGTACAAAACAGAACGCCTCAATAAATCCGATCTGCCTGTTTACATGACAGTAGCATTGTCACATATCCCATTTATATCTGATTTACTTCCACATATGAAAGAGGCCTGAAACCCATCTCTGAATATCTGAACGCATGTGTTTTTTTACACGGTCATAGAACAGATCCAATCTGTGCCACATGTGAGCCAAAAAAAAAAAAATCGGAAATGGGTCACATTTAACTGGCAGTGTAAACAGAGCCAAAATGTAGGAAAAGCTTATTATTATCATTGTCGCTTTAAATTCTAATAAGATTGTGCTCTACGCAGAAGAGAGCAGAGCCTCAGATGCCTATGTGTCAGCATAGTGGCAGATTCAAAAACAAGACTAATGTTCGTCGGCGCCAGTGGTGTAGTGGTTAGTGCGTCGACACAGCGACCCGAGTTCGATTCCGCCTCATGGTCCTATGCCGATCCTACCCCTCTCTCTGCCTCCCATGCTTTCCTGTCAATTCTCTCTACTGTCCTATCCAATAAAGGTGAAAACCCCGAAAAAATAAAATAAAAAATAGACATAATATAATAGGTGTCTGAATGTTTTTATAACTGTACTGTATATTCAAGCAGAATTTGCCTTATACATATCTGGTGCTTATGTGCAAAATGCTGGCCATTAACATGCTGCAGGAAAACTGAACCAGTGGTAGATGCTGTTTTATGTAGGTGAAGTTTACACTTGCCTTATTTCTGCCTCTGGGTCTCCACCAAGATATTTGACCAGCACTTCATTTTCAGGGGTGTAATAGCGATTGGTGAAAACCTGATCACCATCTGCAGTGAAGGCCTCGCGGCAATTCCTTGGCGGTCTGGAGCCCTGCATGACTTTCCTGGCACGAGATTTTTCCTGTTTCAAATCAAATAATTTTTTTGAAAAGTCAATTAAACAAAATCTATAAATAAAAATAAATATTATTATTCATTCATTTTCTTTTCAGCTTAGTCCCTTTATTAATCAGGGATCGCCACAGCGGAATGAACCGCCAACTTATCCAGCACGTTTAAAGCAGATGATGCCCTTCCAGCCGCAACCGATCACTGGGAAACAACCACGCTCTCATTCACACACATTACACCATGGACAATTTAGCTTCCCCAATTCACCTATAGCGCATGTGTTTGGACTGTGGTGGAAACCAGAGCACCTGTAGGAAACCCATGCAAACATGGGGAGAACATGCAAACTCCATGCCAACTGACTCAGCCGAGGCTCGAACCAGCGACCTTCTCGCTGTGAGGCGATTGTGCTACCCACTGCGCCACCATGATTCACATATTATTATTTATATAAAATTGTATTTATAGATTTATAATATATGCTTTTATATATTAACATATATATATATATATTTTAATATATTTATTATATTTCATCATAAATCCTGCATTGATATTATAATGAGTAACAGATCTTAAATAGGAGTGCCATTTTGGTGTCTGCAATGAAAAAAAAAAAAAAAAAAAAGAGAACAGACGTAATAGACATTAAAAAAAACTTTTAAATGGCATTAAAATTTCTAAAACAAAATTGTAAAATAAAATAACTTTCATGAAATGCCAAAATATAATAGGCTAAATAATGTTCCATCATTAATTAGTGTAACAGACATATCAATGCATTCTTTTTCTCGGCCCAACTTAGTGAAATATATATCATTTTGGTGATCACACTACATTTTATTATACTTTTTGTTTATTTTTAAAAACTTCTCGCTGACAAATGGGTAAATCCTTGTAGTTTGAAGGATAAAAGATAAACATTTTAGTTGATTTATTTTTTTATAACATGCAAGACAATATTTGAGTGCAAGCAAACTATAGTTCCACTGAATTCAACTGTAGTGGCTTCTACTGCAAATCATGGTAAAAAATGTATAATAGACTTTAGGCATTTGGATTTAAAATGAGAACTTCTTTTTGACCCATATATGTACACAAGTATCAAATACAGTTGAAGGCAATATGATTGAACCTCCTGTGAAATTGTAATTATTTAAAAAATATATTTCACAAGTACTTTAAAAATGTAAAAATGTATTTAAAAAAAACATGTATTTATTATGTATTATTAATGATAAGCCTTTAAATTGCACTTTAAGCTGAATTCTAGCATCTTGAAAAATAACAAAAAAAATATTATGTACTGACATCAAGACAAAAGAAATTAGTTATTAGAAATTAAGTATTAAAACTATTATATTTGGGGCGATACGGTTAGCGCAGTGGTTAGTACTGTCGCCTCAGAGCAACAAGGTTGCTGGTTGAAGTTCCGGCTGGTTCAGTTGGCGTTTCTGTAGGGAGTTTTGCATGTTCTCCCCATGCATACACTGTGTAAAACATATGCTGGAATAGTTAGCGGTTCATTATGCTATGGCGACCCCTAATGAATAAAAGGACTAAGCCTAAAGAAAATGAATAAATGAACTATTATATTTAATAATGTGTTGAAATATAGAAAAGATTTCACAAACTACATTAGACAAAGAGAACTAGCAGAAGAAATTCCAATTGAAAAATGGCTTTCTGCCTGTAAGATACAACATACAATTACTTGTTCACGGAGGTGGAAAGAATTTGCTTGGAAAAATCTGGTACGTTTTTTCATTACCCCCAAAATTAAAAGCAAACAACTGTCCACACCTCAAACTTGTTAGAGAATATGTGGGAAGGTGGATGTAGATCATCTCCATATTTTCTGGACTTATATTACCATATTTGTAAAAATATTACCTTTCTGGAACAAGGTTTTATCGGAAATGGAAAAGATCTTAGGATATCATATACCAAAAGACTTTATTACACATTTTCTTGGAAACTAAGAAGAGGGGGTAGTGAAGGAGGATGTTTACCTTGTAAATATATTAAATGTGGCAAGCACGAAGAGTATTACCAGATACCCCCTCTATTGACACCCCCTCTATTAGTGACTGGATAGAAATTGTGAAGGAAATAAGCAATATGGAAGAATTGACATTTATTTTGAGACTCAAAAAAGACTTATTCCTTAAAAATTGGAAGAAATGGACTGATTATTGCATTGTTAACAACTGTTGAATGCATTGAATCTAGAACAAAGTAAACCCCCCAATGTTGTGTTTTTTTATTTACTATTATTTTTCTATTTGATTATTATTTCATGTGCAATACGGCGAAATTGTATACTTTTAATTGTTAAATGTTCTGTTGTAAAAATTAAAAAAGTTCTCAATAAAAATAAAATGTGTTGAAAGATCTTGTCTGTTAAACTTCACAATAGGGCTTATAAGTTTGCCTTCAACTGCATATTATAATAAACCTACAATGAAAAAATGTATATTTATTATCATAACTAGTGTAGATGACTTACTCTGATGACCAGAATGCTCTCAATGCTCCTCATGTCAATCAGACAGTTTGCTATGACCGGGTTCTCGATATTGAGGCAGTCCAGCACTGATGGAAACTCAGGATGATGGACTCCACTGACAACAAACCATATAAAAATAATATTTACCGTTCCCACACAAGACTACAGAATCTTCAATTTCAGAGCATATCTGAAACGTCTTACCGGCCTTGAAGATTATAAACATGGTCAGTGAACGGACACACCATTATCTGAGGCCTGTTGCCTTTGTAGAAATATGGCGACATCAATCCTTGAAGGACTTTTTCATCCCTGTAATTGTCACAGCAAAAGCTTTTCAAAAAGAATCCTAAGCAACACTCCACAGCCAAGGTTAAAGTGGGATCCTTTAGACTGATGCATGCACCTAATGAAGAAGAAGAAGAAGAAACAAATCAACAATGAAGGCAAATCATGATTCTTTTTTTCTGATTAGTTAAGGCCAATTCACATGGCACAGATGTTAGGCAATAAAACAAGTGTGTCTGAGTTTGTTGGATCAGTCTTTCCCCTGTATGTGTGTCTTGACGTAGGTCAGAGTTTGTTGTCATCTGAATGAACAGGTTCAATCTGCGTTTGTGGAAAAAGACTTAGGTCCAATCCCAATTCTATTTTTGTACCCCTTCCCCTTGGCCATTACAACCGAGGGTTAAGAGTAAGGGCTTCAAAACTTACCCCTAAGCACTTCAACACCTGCACACATCATCATATGTCATCGCGATCTCTTGCTTCATATGAGATCAGACGATCACGACTGCTGGAGTTATTCCAGTTGTGTTATTTTTTGGTGTTTATCTTCAGGGAATCACTGAAGGCGTATATTATGTTATCATTACGATCTAATGTGGCAATAAGATCGGAACTATACTGTGTATTTACACAGTGGCCATATTTATCTATGTAAACACACGAAAACAACATTAACATTACAGCAGACACTTTAAAAGCTCATTCCCAGACACTAGACATTACTGACAGGGTATTCGAGTGTCATCGTGTGTCAGAATGTTGTGGGACTGCTGTACATGAGTTATGATTATGGATTATAGATCGCCAAATTTAGCGGGGTTTTTTTGTTTTTTTTTTAAAGCATGACTGTAAAACACGAACGCGGTTATAAATATATTAAAACATGTGTTTGTTTGTCCTAAAAATTCGTAATGCTGACAAAAAAACACTAATTTGTGGATCTCCTTACTTCCGGGTTCAGCTATCCTGCCGTTGTGGCAGGTGCATTCAGGGAAATTTTCTTACCCCTTAGTTTTAAGTGTGGACCTGCAAAATCTTCGCTCGAAGGGGTGTATTCCCCTTGCCCTTAGCCCTACGCCTTCAAGCTAAAGAGAATTGGGACACCACTACCCCTTGACGTGAACGCGCAAAACGAGGGGTAGGGGTAAGGGGAAGGGCTAAGGGGTAGAATTGGGATTGGGCCTTAATCTGACCAGGGACAAGACAGGCTTAATGTAAATGTCTTTTTAGCTCTGAGAAGGATCATTTAATTCATTGTTTAAGGCAGTGTGAACAAGAAAATTGTTGGTGTTTGCTGCCATTTGTCTGTGCCATGTGAGCTGGTCTTAAAGGAACAGTCCACTTTCTTTGAAAATAGGCTCATTTTAGAGCTGAGTTTTATCATTTTTGAATCCATTCAGGTGATCTCTGGGTCTGGCGAGAGCATTTAGCATAGATCATTGAATTGGATTAGACTGTTAACATCTCGCTGACAATTTTCAAAAATAAGTTACGATAATTTTTTCTCTTTAAAGCTTGACTCTTCATGTAATAAGACCAATGAAAAACGAAAAGTTGCTATTTTTTAGGTCGCTCTGGCGCTATGCTAATGGTCTAATTTGACTCAATGATTTATGCTAAGCTAAGCTAAAAGTGCTCCTGTCAGACTCAACTTCACTCTTTTTGAAAGTAGGGTCATTTTTCAGCTCCCCCAGAGTTAAAGATTTGAGTTTTACCATTTTTAAATCCATTCAGTCAATTTCTGGATCTAGCGACAGAATTTTTAGCTTAGCGTTAATCACTGAATCGGATTAGATCATTAGCATCTTGCTCAAAATTTTTAAAACAGTTTCAATAATTTTTCTGTTTAAAGCTTGACTCTTCTGTAGTTACATCATGTAATAAGACCAATGGAAAATGAAAAGTTGCTATTTTCTAGGTTACTATGGCAAGATGCTAATGGACTAATCTGAGTCAATAATTTATGCTGAGCTAAGCTATATGAGTTCCCACCAATCCCCACTTCGCTCTTCTTGAAAGTATTTTTTATTTTACAGCTCCCCTAGGGTTAAAGTGATGAGTGGTACCATTTTTAAAATCCATTCATCAGATCTCCAGGTCTGTTGAGAGTGTTTTTAGTTTAGCATAGATTATTGAATCAGATTAGACCATTTACACCTGGCTCAAAAAATATAAAAAAAAAAAAGTTTTGATTGTTTTCCTGTTTAAAGCTTGACTCTTCTGTAGTTATGTTGTGTACTTAGACCAATGAAAAAAGAAAAGTTGTTATTTTCTAGGTAGGTAACGCAAATGCTAATGGTTTAATCCGATTCAATGATTTATGCTAAACCAAGCTAAATGTGCTCCTGCCAAACCCAGAGATCAGATGAAGGGTTTCAAAAAAATGTTCAAATCCTCACCTATTGGTCCCACGGGTTTCTTGATGAATCGCCCCTGAGCGAAGGCTTTGTTGATGGACTCCAACAATTCCGGCATGTGATCACCAAACCGTCTCAGTCTGTTAGATCTGCTGGCCATCAGCTGCTTTTTTCTCTTCGATTTGGACTCCAGAGAGGCTTTGATGTTCTTTTCTTCCATGCTAAGAAATTAAGGAAATCTCCAAAAGTTCATAATTTAGATATACAGCAAAAAAAGTATCACCTACAGATATTTTCAGTCCATATCATCACGTTTTTTCACCAAAGTCATAAATTAGGATTAAAAGACTTCACCACAATTTACTCTATTTAGTTTTTGCAAGCTTGGTTAAAAAAAAAAAAAAAAAAAGATAATTCACAAAAATTAATTTCTAACTTTTTTGAAACACATTTTTTCTGGATTGTTTGTTATTGTTGTGTCTCTCACTGTTCAAATAAACCTACCATTGAAATTATAGACTGATCATTTCTTTGTTAGTGGGCAAACTTACAAAATCAGCTGGGGTTCAAATAATTTATTTTCCCTCACTGTATGTATACAGTATATAATGTTATTGTTTGTTTTAGTTTCGTTTTCTTCTGTTGAACACAAAGAAATATATACTGAAGAATGTGGAAACAAATTATTCAGAGTATCTTGTTTTGTGCTCACCAGAAAAAAGAAACCACTTGAATGTGAGTAAATGGTGAAAAAAGAAAAAAAAATTGGGTGAACTATCCCTATAAGCCGACTTCATATTTCAATGCCCTATTAGGGTTCATGTGTTTCATGGTAAATATATGTACATTAGTGTACTATACATGAGCTTCATTCAATATACAGCGGGGGAAATACGTTTTTGTCACCATTTTTATATACGTCACCATTTTTTTCAGAATACATATTTTTAATTATACTGTTGGTTTGAAATTTTCACCTGATGTTGGGGACAACCAAATTAATCCATATATGCAAAGAAAACAAAACTAATTAGTTTACAAATTAAATAAAATGAAAGGAAAAAGTATTGAACACATGAAGAAGGGGAGGTGTAGAAAGGCAGTGAAAGCCCAGACAGCAGCTGAAATCTCTCAGTAGTTCTTCAGCAACCCTCTGCCCTTCCTCAGTGGGAATGAATGTTACTACATCAGCAAGGTGATGAAGATGAAATCAGGGTGGACATTTCAGCAAGACAATGATCCAAAACACAGCCAAGAAAACTCTCAAATGCTTTCAGAAAAAGAAAATCAAGCTGTAGAATGGCCCAGCCAATCCCCTGACTTGAATCCAATAGGGAATACAAATTAAAGCTCAGATTTGATGGACGAGACCCACAGAACCATCAAGATTTTGACACTCTGTTGAAGTCACAACTCACACCTGAGCAATGCATGTGACTCCATTCTCCATTCTTTAAATTTCCATCACCAAAAAAGCCTTTTATATAAAGTATTAAATACGTTTCAGTAGTTCAGCACTTTCTCCTTGTGTTATTTCATTATTATTACACACAACCCATTTCTCTGATTTATTTGTTTTGTCTTATTTTTATATTTAATTGCTTATCTGGTTCAATTCCGTATCAACAGCTCCTTTAGAAATATTACAGGAAAAAACATGACGTGTTCAATACATATTTCCCCCACTGTACCTTTGAATCTGATAATTCCCCTTCAAAATAAAGCTGTCAGTCTTCACCTGAGTTTATCGTATTCCTCTCTTCCTTTATGCAGAGCTTGTTGTCTGTCCTTAATCTCTTGATTCAGAGCTCTGGACTCCGTCTCAAGCTTTTCCAGCTGGTTTTTCAAGGCAGATATTTTTTTTAGATGCTGCATGTGCTCGGCCTCCTGACGATTTCTGCCGCTGCTAAAATAGTGACATTAGTCAATTACTCCTGCTAATTGACTCCTGTAGATATGCATATGCAAATAAAGCTGCGCAGTTGCAAAACAAATCTCCAAAGCAAATTATTTGATGTTAAATAACACACAGACAAGAACAGCCTAAAATTAAAGTTGTTCCCTCATTAAATGGACTCACCCATGACTTATTTTGTGAATTCTCTCCTGAAGAAGGCTTTGCTCCTTTTTTAACTGTTTCAATTTATTCTCAGCGCGGAAGTAAACCACCTGAAAAACTGGGCACTCTAAAAACCTATACAAACTCTTGAGAGATCAACAAAAACCCTGTTCAAAACTTAAAGGAGCAGCTCACCCATAAATTAAAGCCATGTAATCATTTATTTATTTATCGCCAATGTCAAGAATCACAGAGGCGGACAAACAATGTGCATGAATTAGCGATATGAGCTATATTGTAAGGGCTGTACAATAAATAGAAACAAGTATATGCAATATACGTAATCGCAGACATCAGCAATAAATTAAATGTATTTTATGTGCCAGCTTGCAAAGTTTGTGTGTGTCGTATGCAGACTTTAGGTTGTTTATCCAAATTGGACCAATCAGATGGAGTCTTGCTATCTTTATACCCACCTCCTCAGTACATGCTGTTCTGCTATTGGCTAAAGCTCATTCTGATTACGTACCCCTATATACATTTTTGGAAAGCGCCAAATACGTCCCAGGAGCTACGTTTTTTTGCAGTTTTTGTTTTCGCGAATCCAGCAGAGGATGCTGTGTACACTTTTTGAGATCTCAAATTTCTATCGAGAGTGGCATTCACGCCTGCTCTTCTCACATAAATCCAAAAGAGGCCGCTGTCTGACTGACAACTGACTGACCGATCGACTGAAGCACCCTCCTCCTCTTTCCCTAAGCCCAACCAATAGTGTTTTCAAAAGCACCGATTGACCTGCGCCCACCAACTTCCCTAAACCCAACCGACAGTTCAAGAGTTCACACTTAGCTGATGATTGATTATAAAGCTTGTTTGGCATGCTGTCCCAGGAGAGAGCCCTGAGCTCATAAGATTCTCGAGCCCGGGGCTCCCTACCGTTTGCAAGGCGAGAGGAGAGTTTGAGCTCAGGTAGATTTCGGGAACTCCCCTGCTGTACTAGCTAATAAACAGAAAGTGATTGCTCTTAAGAGATAACTACTTACTAGGAGCATGTCTATGGTGCAGATTTGGATTAGTCAATTAACTTATGTTGCATGTTTTTGGATGGTGAAAGGAAACCAGGGGGAAACCCACATGAGCACGGGGAGAACGTGTAAACTCCGCACAGAAATATCAGCTGGCTTGGTAAGGACTAGAACCAGAGACGTTCTTGCTGTGAGGCAACAGTGCTAACCACTGGGCCACCGTGTCACCCATCTAGGAAAGGAGGAGGAGTAGGGGTGGAAGGGGGGATTCTTCAAAATGAAGATGGCTATAATATGGAACTTAGGGTATTTATAGGGGCTCAGGGATCGTCTGATTTGTGAATCATAAATTGGATAAAGTGAGACCAGCCGCAAGCAATTATAAACACGTGATCCTCTCGAAATTAGTTTAGAAATAAACTTCACATTTCAAATGCAGAAATGTGGCTTATTCTTGTGATATTCAGAATTCATTATTGAACTTAACCTGGTTGTTTTAACCAAACCTATGCAGTAAACGGTAACCTTCAATTTACAAAATCACATTTTATTCTTGTTAATTCCCATATATTTTCATTCATTCCCATATATTCCCACTCGTTTCCAGCCTTAACAATTCCCAGAATTTTGCAACCTTAATCAGAATATAAGAATAAAAGTATCTACTTAGGTCTTCAGTCATCCATAGTGTTTTTAAGTCTAAAAGTTTTAGCCTGAATTAACTTAATAAGATCATCAAAATATCAATTATGTGATTATTGTAATATCATTATATAAATACATTGTTTTTAAAAGTAGCTAATAAAAATAGCATTTCTCCCAACACAGGTTCATTGTGAAAACGTAGTCCCACTAACGTTTCTGGAGGCCGCACATTACGTAGTCAGAGGTACGCATGCCTGTGTTTCATTTTTGTAAACGAACGCTACGGGGCGGTGTGACGCCGTTCCTTTTTGTGCGGCCTCCAGAAACGTACTTAGGACTGCGTTCTCAGAATGAGCATGGGTTGATTTTTCCAGAGAAAGGTTATATTGCAAAATAATGTTAGTATCGCAATACTCGACAACAATACTGCATATAACAAATGTATCCAAGTATCGTGCAGCCCTACTTTATTATTATTGTCTTTTCATAATAATAGTCTTTCAGGACTGTTATTCACTAAAAAATGCACAAGTGCTCTTCAAAATATCTCTTTTTTTTGACGAAAAACAAAAAGGGAGTGAAATATTTGCTTTTGGGTGAAATATTCCTTTAAGGATAACAATAACAAACAGGCAAATATGTTGCTTAGCTGTTATTGTTTAACGAATGCTTAGTCTAACTGTTGATGTCATCATTTATATTTATATATACAGTGCTCAGAATAAATGAGTACACCCCTCGCAGATCTCTTTTTTCTTTTTAATATTTCTATTTCACCTAGACTGCAGCTCTGCACAAGATGTCTGGCCATAGGAGAAATGGTCGTGCCCAACTGAGCCTGGTTTTTCTCGTGGTTTTTTTTCTTTCACTTCCATCAATTGGTGAAGTTTGTTCCTTTCCGCTGTCGCCACTGGCTTACATGGTTCGGGACTTGTAGAGCTGCATGTCGATGGATTTGCCCTTCAGTGTTTGGACTTTCAGCAGTGAATATTAAACCACACTGAGCTGAACTAAACTGAACTTCAACTCTGAAAACTGGACTGACACTGTTTCAATTTACTTTAGCCTTTAATGTGAAGCTGCTTTGACACAATCTACATTGTAAAAGTGCTACAGAAATAAAGGTGAATTGAATAGAATTGAATATACCAATAATATATTTGTGTTTATAGGTTAGTTTAGTCAGCCAAAACTAGAACTAATCTAACAAAAAAATAAAAGATCACAGTTCAAATAGGGTATATGTCGAACGTCACGTGACCAATCCGGATCCCCGGGTAGAACACTTCCGCTTATCGCCATTTCATATGCGCCATCGGTTTGTTATTGAAAGTAGTAAGTAGTGGACATCTGTGATACTTAACTTTGGTAGTTCCTGGAGGCTTCTTGTATAAAACAACGGCATATTAGCAGAGAGTGAAAGACTGGAAGTGTTCTACACAGGTTGACTGAAACGCGAAAGTTGCACATATACCCGATTATATAACGTATAAAACACTATTTACTACTTTCAATAATAAACTGATGGAATATATGAAATAGCGATGAGCGGAAGTGTTCTACCTAGGGATCCGGTTTGGTCACGTGGTGTTCGACATCTACCACATTTGAGGAAATGTTGAGGAAAAATATTAACTACAATTTTAATAAACAGGAAAAATCAAGTGGGACAAAAAATATTAAATTTAGTTGAAATTTTCTAGATTATAGATTTTTAAAAATATATATTATCGTTCTATTTCTTAAGCCTTTAGGTGACCAAACTCTCACTGTGTTTTAAACGAGAAATGGATATAATTATTCATTTTCAAAAGGGGTGTACTCATTGAGTACTCACACTGACCACATACATACATATATATTTATAAAATTGCATATGAACTCAATTAAATAAATAGAAAGCAAAGACATCTCACCTCCTGGCTTTTCTGTGCTTTTGTTTTGACTTTAATTTCCTCCTTCATTTTCCGGCTCTCCTCTGTGAGATGTTCCTGCTCGTCTCGAAGTGTACAAAGATGTTTCTGCCTGTCCTGCAGTTTCTTCTCAGCAACAGCAACTTTGTTCTTAAAAACAAAAAGATCAGTTGACAACTAACGCTTATGGGGTCAAAGTTGAGACGTCTCATTTTGGTGTCTGCACAAAACAGAAAGTAAAATGTCAAAATACGTGTGAAACAATAGTCCTTCCTCGTTCAGTGTAACATTTACATGTCATAGTTTTATTTATATAAGAATCGCTGCTTATTTTGACCTGTACTTTTTTTAAAATAAATGAGATAAATATACTTTTTTGCTTACATTGGTCACACTTTACAATAAGGTTCATTAGTTAATGTCAATTAATGCATTTACTAACATGAACAAACAATGAACAGTACATTTACTACAGTATTTGCTCATGTTATTTAACGTTAGTAAATGAAAATACAGTTGTTCATGGTTAGTTCATGTTAACTCACGGTGCATTAACTAATGGACTTGAATGTTAATAATGCATTAGTAAATGTTTAATTATCATTAATAAATGCTGTACAAGTGTTGCTCATGATTAGTTAATGTAGTTAATGCATTAACAAATGAACCTTATTGTAAAGTTTTACCCTTACTTTTTAACAGTGGTGGGAAGAGGACTGAAGAATCATTGTCATTGATTTGATTGATGAATCATTTCCATTAGTTAAATCTGGTTCTTTTCTTACACTCCATTCAAAAGTATTTAACCTTTAATACACAAGGCAAAATATTTACTTCATTTCATTTAAATCTTCTGCAAAGATATAGATTTGTTTAAAACTTATTTACACCATGTTGACAAATTTATACTTAGCATGCACACTAAAGCCATGGTCACACTTCACTTTTCGCCTCATAGACTTCTATTCAAACACAAGAGAAAGTGACAGACCGGAAACGCAAGCTTGTGCGACAATCCCGCCCTTTTTGTATTTATTTCAAAGTGTTTTCATGCTTATATAAAATATAAGCACAGAACATATTTACATTTAAGATTTTCAGCGGTAAGGTTTGCGTATAGGGAGGATCGGCTCTTTGATGCTTAGTGCCACCCTTCATAAAAAGATTAAAAATACGGTAGAAATATGGAAAATACCTTTATGGGATGATAGCAGGGTAGAACTGTAAAATACAGGAGAATGCCTACTAAACTTGTGTACTCCCGCCCCTTTTCACTACGACGTATAAACGAATTTAGCATGCTCAATCTCTAGTGAGACCGCAGCATTAGACTACAACGTTCCTTAACTAGATAGTTTTCAAGTAACTAATAAAGGGAATGTTACTTCAGTCATGTTGTTGTTATTTTTAAAAAAATGGACTAGTTACACTTAAAGAGGAGCTATTACGCAAAAATTTATTAATTTTAAGGGGTTTAAACACAGTTGTGTGGCAGCAGCGTGTGAATATAACCAGACTCTAATGAAAAAAAATATATATATAATTACATTTTAAAATCATACATGATAAAAACAGTCTGCAGAAACACTTTGATTGACATTCTCCCTTTGTACGTGTCATCAGAGGGAGAAAGCCCCGCCTATTACTGACGATCTCTCCCTCATTAGCACATGGTGTCAGTTAGAGCTGCACGGTTAATCGGAAAAAAGATCGCAATCTCGATCGGACCCTATATGTGATCTTAATTCTGCTTTTCTATAATTCAGCCAATTATAATTTCAAGGTCAGGAGAGAAGCGTAAAAGGCGGACACACAAGTCTTCACAGCAACATGGACTTCAACCTTTAAATGGCGTTAAAATTGCCCCATACTGTATTTATAAGGTATAATTCACCCAAAAATGTCATTTCTGTCGCGCCCACAAAATCACACGTGCACTGACGCACTGTTTGTTTACTACTGAGAGGACACGCGCGCAAGCACGGCAATGATGTCTATTTTAGTGAACAGAACCTGCACAGGCTGTGAATATCAGCTGATGAAGTTGTAAATAACATTCAATTTGTTGCACAGATTATCGATTGGAAGTCGCGCAGGAAGTATGATAAGTGAAAGTGAAAGCAGCGCGCACATCATTTAAATGATCATATCGCATTTTAGAGTTATGAATACAACAAGCATTAGTCAAGCATATGTTTTTTTCTTCCATAGCGAACACAAAGTGTTGAGCATGAGAATAAATGTTTAACAGTGTCAGTATAACTACTTTAGCCTATATAATGATGAATATAATGCAAGAGAGAATCTGATCATGAGAAATGTTTCATTTTACGAGTGTAAAAAGAGTCTAATAATGTTGTCATTGACAAATGACAAGCATATGTCTCAAACATAATAACATCAACATCAGAATTATTAATAAATGTATTCTGATGCCATCACTTTACTGTGCATTAATGACCAGGACATATTTAAAGTATGTTCAAGTCCACCATTTAAAGTCTATACAGAATGTAGCATTTTAAGCAACAGCAGACCTAAACATAAGCCTAGTATTATTATTGTTGTTTTACCATGTTTGAGAGTAACAATATTAATAGCCTACTCAAATTAACCTTTATTTTACATCAACAGAATCGTGAAAAAATCGTGATCTTCATTTTAAGCAAATAATAAATCGTGATTCTCATTTTAGCCAGCATTGTGCAGGTCTAGCGTTAGTCTTGTTATTGAATCTGCCACTATGCTGCCACTAAGCTGATGCATTTGTAGCTCCGCCTTCTTCATTTGAATTTAAAGCGACAGTCAACAAAACGGCACAATTAGGTTCAAAGTCTAAAAGGGTGAGTTTCAAAGAGATATAAAACATTATCTGTGTGGTATTTTGAGCTGAAATTTCAGATACACACTCGAGGAACATCAGAGACTTATTTTACGTCTTAGAATAGGTCCCCTTTCAAAAAAAAATTGGTCAAACTTTATGGGAAAAAAATCAAGATTTTTATTTTTTGACATATCACCTAGCTCTACCATCGTACCACCATACTGAAACAACTGATCATTCAGACCTGACAGAGCTGCAGCTTTTCTTCATTTTTACAATCAGCATCTTCCTTTTCGATTTGTTCCTTCAGCTGTTCAACTTGACTCTCTTTCTCTCTCACCTAAACAGAAACACGCTTTAACACAAGACCGTCTGCGAGCAGCTTTTCACACATCTATTAAAATAGCTTACCAAAGACCACGCCATCTTCTTTTTCAGGTCCTCCAGAGTCTGTCTCATATCGTCCAGAGACGACATGCGCTCGTATCTTTCTTTCCTCTTCAAGAATAACTGCCTGAGATCTCTGAGACACTAAAAATAAAGATAAAACCAATGTGTGATTTATAGCACAGTCCACATAATGTGCTTTGTGGGTAAGTATGAGAAATGCTAAAAGTGATGCTTGATTTAGGGCTGTGCAATAAGACAGTCAGAATTAAAAGCACCTCTGAATTATTTTATTCCCCAATTTCTGTTTAACAGAGAGAAGATTTGTCAACACGTTTCTAAACATAATAGGTTTAATAACTCATTTCTAATAACTGATTTCTTTTATCTTTGTCATGATGACAGTACATAATATTTGACTAGATATTTTTCAAGACACTAGTATTCAGCTTAAAGTGGTGTTTAAGGGCTTAACTAGGTTAATTAGGCAAGTTAAAAGTGGAGTATGCAAGTTTGACACCCAGTGGTTGAACTAGGTATTGCATTTGTGGATCAAAACACATGCAAGCGCAGGTTACCAGATTAAGGACCAACTGGAATGAGTCTGACAATTGAATATAAAGGCTGAGTTATACCGAGTTCTATTCACCTTATTCTCCGTGTACGAGCGGGCACATCCATTTGAATTTTTTTGGCTCGAGACTTACGGTCTCATTCACTTAAAGAGCCCCTATTATACATTAAAAAGGGTCATATTTTGGTTTTGGGGGTCTTCATCAACAGGCTGATATAAATGCAAGGTCAAATATGCATTTATTTTTGCCTCATTATCCCAGCGACTCCTATATGAATTGTTCAGCAATTCATTTGTTCCCAAACTACTCAATAGCGCGATGCTAACTTGTGCTGGTTGGACCGATGAGTCGATGACCCAGTCTGTTGCGATTGGTCAGCAGTGCTCAGCACGAGAAAATGCCCATCACGGCATAGTGAATACGTGAGCATACCTGCCAACACTCCCGTTTTTCCCGGGAGTAGCCCGTATTTCAGACTCGTCTAACGGCACCCTCCCGATTTGTTATTTCTCCTCGGTCCTCAGCTTTTTGGTACGGTCTGTGAAACCCCTGGGTCACCAACATTGGTATAGGATCCGATCGCAGCGCCCGAAACACGCTTCACAGGAGTTAGTAACATCACAGTACCCGGTTCTCAATAGTGTCATTCTCACCCCCGAACTCAACCTCCCTGATCTCCCAGAATATTGCTCTATTCTTAACCATAAGTAAAAATAGAGACACACATTTAGTATTAATCCACACAGCGGCAAAAGCTGAACCATTATGAAATATGACCACCGCACGTGTGTAGGAACAGCCCATGGTGGCCATAGCAACGACAAACAGCAGAGGAACACGAGCTCACAAAGCATTTTAATCCGTAAACAAAGCGGCACGCGTAGCGTTTTCAAAAACAACGAGGCAACAGTTTTCATCGCACTTGCATTGAAAAGAAGGAAGAAGGAGAGGCCAGATTCACGGTGGCAGGCCACCGGGAAATGTTATGGTGCTCCCCATGTGAACTAGTGGGAGGGGCTTATGTTTCCTATTGACGTCAAGCCGAAACATCTAAAGACTCGTTATAACAACGATCGAATTGAAGAAATATGAGTCGACTCTTTTATAGATGAATCAACAATTTTAAACACTGTACACTTTCAGATTCAAGCCTCAGCTAGATATTTCATTTTAACATGGAAGGTCATTTTCAAAAACCCATAATAGGGGCTCTTTAACGTTAGATGTTTTAAAACAGGAACTACCAACCTTTTTGCTGTGAGGCGACAGTGCTAACCACTGAGCCACCCCATCTAAAAATCAAATAAAAACAAAAAGATAACGAACAAACAGGCTCACCTCCTCTTGTCTTTCCACCTGGTCTCGTGTCAAGGCTTTAGTCTGCTTGATGTGGATGTAGTCTCTTTTCATTTGCTCCAGAAGAGTAGCTTTCATGAAAAACTTTAGATAAAGTTAGTCAGTTAACAGCACCGCACTACAACAGCTATTGATGACGTATGGAAAATAAATCACCCTGTATTTGTCTGCTTCACTTTTCGAATGCAGGAATTGTTTACTCATTTCTTGGTTGAGGACCGACACGGGATTGTCAACCTTTAATCAAACCAGAAACAGAAATATATGGACAACAGTTCTGTTGCTTTAGGCCTCAAGCATCTTTCATACATGAATTGGTCTTATTTGGACACATTTAGGAACAAAATCTTAGGAACAGGATCCAAATGTCTTTTTTAAACAAATGTCCAGTGTTGGGCAAGCTACTTGAAAAATGTAGTGAGCTTATTTTTTATGTAGGACATGCAATCATTCGTATTTGAAAAGTGTTCAGATTTATTTTTAGTTCTACATTTTTAACGTTTGCCTTAGAGTTCTAAATAAAAGTGAGAAATATGATCTCATATGAATGAGTATATTGCTGAATATACACTTTGGAAACAGTCCTTTACATGTGGTCAGTATATATAAACTATTAATTTACTTTATTAATAACTTGAATTCAGGCGACACAGTGGCTCAGTGATTAGCACTGTCGCCTCACAGCAAGAAGGTCCCTGGTTTGAGTCCCGGCTGGGTCAGTTGGCATTTCTGTGTGGAGTTTACATGTTCTCCCCGTGTTGGCGTGGGTTTCCTCTGGGTGCTCTTATTTGGATCTTATTAATCTTATTTGGACACATTTAGGAACAAAGGTCTCAGATCCAAATGTCTTTTTTAAACAAATGTCTAGTGTTGGGCAAGTTACTTGAAAAATGTAGTGAGCTAAGCTATTAGCTAACTACTTAAAATGTAGCTTAACTAAACTAAAAGCTACACTCTGGGAAATGTAGCAAGCTAAGCTAAAAGCTACTTGGCAAAAGTAGCGTAGCTTCATATAAGCTATTTTTGCTATTTAAATTTTTAAATCGAAACAACTTAAATCCAAGTTTATCATATCTTAGTGATCAATAACACTGTCAATGAAGCAATTGTTAAGTTCAGTTGTTTACTGTAAATAATATGCTGTACTAAACAGAAACATACGGAAGTCCTAAGAGGCCATGCATTAAAATGTTTTTTCTCTCTTGTTATGTCGTGATCACGACTTAATTATCTCATGATCTCGACATAACAACTAATTTTCTCATGATCTCGACATAACAACTAATTTTCTCATGATCTCGACATAACAAAAAGTTGTTATGTCGTGATCACAACTTTTTTTTTGTTTTTATTTATTTATGTATTATTGTTATTCTAGTTATTATTATTATTATTATTATTATTATTATTATTATTATTATTAATAATATCTGGCCAATGTCTGTCCAGGGAGAGAACAGCCTAGCTGCAGACGCGCATTTGTGTAACATGGCGTTCAGAATAGCCATAATATTATGAGCGCAATCGCCCGTGATTAATGTACATTCATGATTATATTCATGTATATGATTATATACCATTATTTACAATAATATCCCCTCAACTGTTACCATTTTAAAGCAACTCTGTACTATATGGCGCAAAATAAGCTGCTGCATGTATGAGTTAAATTATGAAGAATGATGAAGATCCTGCTTTTGCTTTAATCCTTTCCGCAAGTTATTTACAATTACTTTACAATCGCGCCATATAGAGTTGCTTTAAAATGGCAACAGTTGAGGTAACAATGGTAACAGTTGCTCTTGGCACCTTAACCTCGTCATTAAAACCAAACAGGATTAAAACTAAAACCACCGTAGACGCACTTTCTCCCTCCCTCCTCAAAGGACTTCGTATTACTAGCACTTCTTGTGTTTATTGCCTATTGTTGTTGAATTGCTGAATGCCTCCTCAATTGTAACTCGCTTTGAACAAAAGCGTATGCTAAAGGACTAAATGTAAATGTATTTAATATTTGTTTTTTTTATCAGTAAAAACAATTAAAGTAAATTCAGAAAACTAAGAACTAAAAATCTGGTGTTTGGACTGTGGGGGAAACCGGAGCACCCACGCCAACACGGGGAGAATATGCAAACTACACACAGAAATGCTAGCTGACCCGACTCAACCAGTGACCTTCTTGCTGTGGGGTGACAGTGCTAACAACTGAGCCACCGTGTCACCCTTGATTCTGTCTTAATTTACTCACGCTTGTCTTGTTCAAATCCAGCTTGAGTTTTTTGTTCTGTTGAACACAAAAGAAGATGTTTTGAAGAATGTTAGAAAAACCTGTAACCATTGACTTTCATACTATTTGTTTTTCCTACTATCAGTGGTTAACGGATTCCAACATTCTGAAAACTATCTTCTATTGTGTTCAACAGAGGAAAAATAATTCAAACTAGTTTGGAGTAAATGATGACTGAAGGTTAATTTTTAGGTGAGCTATATCCCATTATGTTCTGCACATAAATCCCCCCCAAAAATCCACAGATTCAGTCTGGCCCAACAAAACTAAAAGTACAAGCAAGCTTTAGGTAGAATTTCATAGAAGACTTCATATCGTTTTTTACCTGGATGCCAAAATGGTCTAGAATTGCAGTCAACTCCTCCTTCTTAGTGGAAACCACATGGCCTAAAAATAAATCAAATCTGAATAAATGTGTGAACTTAGAGGAAGTCTTGTTTCTGATGTCACCCTGAGAGGAAATGATGCAATTACCTGCTTTATTCTTGATCTTACAAGTCCTGCATCCATCACTTGTGATCCGGTGCTCAATGCAGATGCTGTCTCCATAAACGTCCCCTTTATAGGGGTCGTTTCCTCTGTTTTTTAATTTCACTTTAATGTCTGTAGAACTGCAAATGAAGACATCAGAGCGTTTACAAAAACACATGAACTTGTGAAGATAGTTGCAGTCAAAATTATAAGACCTCCTGTAAAATTTGGTTTTCTTTTTCAAATATTTCCCAAATTAAGTTTAAAAGAGCAAGGAATTTCTCACAGTATTTCCTATAATAATTCCTTACATTAATATAGAGCTTTTCTAGACACTAAAAGCTCTTTACACAATGGGGGGGATCTCCTCATCCACCACCAGTGTGCAGCATCCACCTGGATGACGCGACGGCAGCCTTATTGCGCCAGACTGCACGCCACACACTAGCTCATTGGTGGAGAGGAGACAGAGTGATGAAGCCAATTATGATATTGCCAGTGGACAGATCTGGCCAGGATGCTGAGGTTAAACCCCTGCTCTTTTTCGATGAACATCCTGGGATTTTTAACAACCACAGAGAGTAAGGACCTCGGTTTAACGTCTCATCCGAAAGACGGCGCTCACTGAGCAGTATAGAGTCCCCTTCACCATACTGGGGCATTAGGACCCACACAGCCTGCAGGTTGAGCGCCCCCTGTTGGCCTCACTAACACCTCTTCTGATAGCAACCTAGCTTTCCCATGCGGTCTCCCATCCAGGTACTGACCGGGCACAGCACTGCTTCAGTGGGCGACCATGTGAGAGTTGCAGAGAGCTAGCTGCCGGCAGAATAATATTTTTTCTTCTGCAATAAAAAAGTCTTGTTTGTTTTATTTCGGCTTGTATAAAAGCAGTGTTTCATGTTTTTAGACCATTTTTAGGTCAATATTATTAGCCCCCTTAAGCGAAATGTTTTTTGATAGTCTACAGCAGTGGTTCCCAAAGTTCCTGGAGGTGTCGCAGGACAATGGGGGGTCAAAAAACTAATTATTTCTATTAAACTATTACAATTACCATATTTTATCCATAACCTACAGAAGAAAAATAATAGTAGTTAATATTTACATTTAAAAAACAACATGCAAATAAAAAGCCATCAGTCTTTCAAGAGATCACATTTGGCTGATGATTGATAATAAAGCATATTTGGCATGCTGTCCTGGGAGAGAGCCCTGAGATCAGAGTATCCTCGAGCCCGGGGCTCCCTCCCGTTTGAAGGGCGAGAGGAGAGTTTGAGCTCAGATAAGTCTCGAGAACTCCCCCGCTTGTGAACATGCTGAGATATATCTGACTAGAGTTGCCTTAAGATGCTTTTTTTAAGGAAGTCAATTTATTTATGTTGTATGTTTTTGGACTGTGGAAGGAAAACGGGGAACCCAGAGAAAACCCACGCGAACACAGGCAGAACATGCAAACTCCGCACAGAAACACCGACTGGCTCGGGGAGGGGCCGAACCAGCTGCGTTCTTGCTGTGAGCTAGCAGTGCTAACCACTGGGCTGCCGTGCCGCCCTATCAGAAAAGGGGAGGAGTTGGGGTGGAAGGGGGGATTCTTCATGACGAAGATGACCGGAGTAGAAAGCTCTGGTAATTTATAGTGTGTCAGGACTTGTCTGATTGTGCAATACACGGAGCTGATAGTGGTACCAACTGTGTTCAATCATAAGCACGTGATCCTCTCGAAATAATAATAAACCCCACTTCGATTTTTTGTGACCCCTTGGGTGATTACACTATATTAAAAACACAGCACATTGATTTCATGGCACCAGGTTTAACTTTCTGACACCTTTACGGCCCTAACATACACTAAAAATATATATATAGGCCACAACTGAACATGGAGGATGGTCTTCAAGTGGCGTTCTTCAAAATTAATGAACAGACTTGAACCTATTGGTATGTGTGTGCCGTTGTGTGCACGGTTTATATATTTATAACCACTTTAGAGGATATTCGGGGTCGTGAGTCAATGGCATTGAAATTTTGAGGGTCGTGGGTTGAAAACTTTGGGAACTCCTAGTCTACAGATCAAACCACTGTTATACAATGATTTGCCTAATTAATTTAACTTCCCTAATTGACATAGTTAAGCATTTAAATGTCACTTTAAACTGAATCCTAGTGTCTTAGAAAATATCTAGTCAAATATTATGTGCTGTCATCATGACATATATAAAAGAAATAAGTTAATAGAGATGAGTTATTAAAACTATTGTGTTTAGAAATGTGTTGATAAAATCTTCTCTCCGTTCAACAGAATTGGGGGTAAATATTCAGGAGAGCTCATAATTCTGACTTCAACTAAATGTTATTGAATCTTTCCAAATAAAATATACTTACGTCTCTCCGTATTTCACAAAACCCTTCAAAGATGTTCCTCTATTAGTTGTGGTTGCTTTTCCTCCGAGACCCACTATAAGAGCTGTCAGAATGGCACTTTTCCCAGCTTAGAGTGATAACAAAAAAACACAAACATGGAGAAAAGACCCACAATAAAGCAACACTGTGCATATATGTTTTAAGGACATTTATTACAGTGGTTCTAATAAATAGTTATAACAATTAATGTTAATTATCAGTGTTAAAAATGGTCTAACACCATATTGCTTTGTGTACTTAGTACTTATTAATATAACTGATGTACCAGAGGTGCTTATAAGATCCATTCATTAATTTTCCTCTGGCTTAGTCCCTTTTTATCAAGGGTCGCCACAGCGGAATGAACCAGCAACTATTCCAGCATATGTTTTACGCAGCTGATGTCCTTCCAGCTGCAACCCAGTAATGGGAAACACCCATAAACACTCACATTCATACACACACTCATACACTACAGCCAATTTAGTTTATTCAATTCAACTATAGCGCTTGTGTTTGGACCGGAGCACCCAGAGGAAACCCACACCAACACGGGGAGAATATGCAAACTCCACACAGAAATGCCAACTGGCTCAGCCGGGACTCAAACAAGCGACCTTCTTGCTGTGAGGTGACAGTGCTAACCACTGAGCCACCTTATAAGATTCATTATTTGTAATTAATATGCTAGTCATTATTTAAATTTGCACAATTTTTAGAGGAAAATATACAGATAAAGGACTGATTTTCAGTCTTCTTCCACTAACTGCTGCAATAACAGAAATCTGATAGGCACAGTTTATTTAAAGAGATAGATCATTAAACCAAAATTAAAATCTGCTATCATTTACTCATGCTCCACTTGTCCCTGTTTGAGTTTCTTCTGTGGAGCACAAAGGAAGATCTACTGAAAAATGCTGTAAAAAACAGCCATTGACTTCCGTAGTATTTTTTGCTCCTACAATGGAAGTCAATGGCTGCTTTTTTCTATCATTATAAAAAAGTATCTTGTTTGGTGTTCAACAGATTAAAGAAATTCATAAAGGTTTCGAACCATTTGAGTGTGAGTAAATGAGGACATGTTCATTGTTTTGGGTGAACTGTCTCTTAAATGATACTATCAAGTGTTTGGCTTCATGCATTCATATATTTACTGTAATAATGTCAATCCTGACGGTTCAGGAATTCTGTTGGCTCTTACTTCCGTTGTTTCCAACAATGAAGTTGACATTTGCTCCAAACTTTAAAGGTCCAAGCAAATGGTGGCTCATAAAGTTCCTCAAAGTGATACTTTCTATCACACCGATGTCTCCGACATTCTGGAAAAGCACATGAGAAATATTTCTTGGATCAGACATGCCATAACAATATTCACTGGCAAAATTCAGGGTTCCCACTCTAAAGCCCTGGTCAGATCACACGATTTTGCCACGATTTTCTTGATGCAGGGCGTCGTAGAGAATCGTAAGCGACAAATAGGCGTCGTGACACAAGATTCAATCGTGTCTTCTCGTGTAATGTGGCATAGTTCATGACAACAAATCCCATGTCCTTGACGCCGTCACAGAAAGTCTAGCATGTTAAATGATATTTTTGCACTTTTACACATAATTATCCATGATCACATTACGCAAAAGTGAAACTGCATTTCAAAATAACATTGTCAATATTTTTGAGGCCCCCTAAAATTTTACAAATTGTGTTTTCAGGGGAGCCCATGCCTTATTTAGCTCCCCCTGGCTCCCCTGTAGTTCACACTAGGCATGGGCCGGTATAAGATTGTGACGGTATGATAACCTTGGATACAAATATCACGGTTTCACGGTATGACGGTATTGTGATTCTGCTCTAAAATATATTCTTTTTAAATGTCTGGCTAAAAAACAAAACCTTTTTTCCTCTTTGAACACAATATGTTTTATTTTGAGAAACATTTAAAATATTTTGGATCAGTAGACATGTCAGGCTAAATAATTCAGGTGAATCATTGACTTCTGCTGTCTTTATTTGTTTCAAAAACACCAATGTCTTTCCAATTTACACCTAAAAAAACGTTTTAAAAAGTGTAAATAAAAAAATCTTACACATACCTTAGGAACGGTATAGCAGAAAATTTTGGCGGTATGAAAACCTTGACTTTTCCAAACCGCAGTATACCTTGAAAACGTTTAAAACTAGTTCACACCCTAAATACTGCTTTAAAATTGAAATAAAAATATTTTGTGAACCCCACTGGCAGATTATTTTGCTTATTTTAAGGAAAAACTCACTTAATTTTTGCCTTATTATTTCTCAAAACAAAACCATATTTTTTACTTGTCAATAAAAAGCTTCTTGATTTAAGAATTTAAATACATTTGGACTACAAAACGAGCATGTTTGCAGTTTATTTCATTAATTAAGACAATATATGAGTATAAATTCACTGACTTTCAATGTCTGGAATTATAACCCTTTCATAACGATGATAATCCAATAATCCCATAACCTGCTGTGGGAACCCTGACTAACCATTAATCCATCATTATCACTATCAGGTTGTGTTTAGGAAGAGCTACAACTGACCGAAGCAGAAAGTAGATGATCTTGCAGGGCTCCATCCTCCTCATCAACATCCTCCTCCTCCAACACATGCGTCTTACCGTCAGTCCGAGGGGTCTTCGAGGGTTTTACAGCATTGTGGACACCAGATTTCCTCTTATTCATGGCAGAAAGATGGCCAGACTTGAAAAATAGACAAAGTATTACGTGTTATTTCGCAGAAAAGCGTAACATCACGCATCCCAATTCGCTGTCAAACACAGTTTCACTATTTAACTCGACCAGTAACTGATGAAACATAAAAAATAAAGCTCAGATGTTTATATTTAACATCAGAAATTACTTCAAAACGCCACTGAAGCAACGACAGATGCAAAAACACAAAGAGGAACAATACACCGACAAGCGAACAACTACCGTCAAATACAGTAACTCATCTGACATGGCAGAACAGGTGAACAGCCTATAACGATCGAGATAAAATGCCTCTGGAGTAAGGATCACGAGTAAATAGTGCGTAAATGGCATTGAATTGAGTACACATGTGACTGGTTGTACTTACTCCATTCCCCTGCATCAGGAAAGTAAACGCAAAATGTTTTGACGACTTCCTGGTCAAAAGGCAGCGAGCAAACGCAACAAACCCCACCCATCTAGTGTAAACTACAGCCAGTCAGAGTCTGGTCAGAGTACACAAACACAGTGTTTATTTATCTATCTATCTATTTATTTTTACCTTCATAAATGTAAATATAGAGGGCAGTGTGGAGGACGAAACCTGCAAAATAATAAATAAATAAATAAAATAAATAAATAAATAAAATAATAAATAAACAAACAAACAAACAAACAAGTAAAATGAATGAATGAATGAATGAATGAATGAATGAATAAACAAACAACAAACAAACAAACAAACACATACATACATACATACATACATAAATAAATAAATGGAATGAATAAATGAATGAATAAATTAATAAATACGTGAAGTAAATAAACAAATACGTAAGTAAATCCATAAATTCCTGCATAAACAAAAAAATAAAAGATATTTTTCAAGACACTTCTATACAGCTTATAGTGACATTTAAAGGCTTAACTAGGTTAATTGGGTTAACTAGGCAGGATAGGGTAATTAGGCAAGTTATTGTATAACGATGGACTATCGACAAAAAAATTGCTTAAAGGGGCTAATAATTTTGACCTTAAATGTTTTTTTAATTAAAAACTGCTTTTATTCTAGCCGAAATAAAACAAATAAGACTTTCGCTAGAAGAAAAAATATTATAAGACATATACTGTGAAAATTTCCTTGCTCTGTTAAACAGAATTTGGGCAATATTTTTTTTTACTTTTTTTAAAATTTATTTAGAGTAAGGAGTAACAGAAAAAAGGAGGATAGGAGGGGAAAAAATAAAAATAATAACAAAGAACAAAGCGGTTGTCATGAGGGTTACAAAATCGAGTCATAGTGCATTTGACATATATTATCATAAATTGTTTGCAATGACATATTCAGACCATTTTTGCCAATACTTGTTACACTTTTTGGAATCAAGTCTTAGATTAAAAGTCAGTCTCTCCATACAGTATATTTCCTTTATAATTCCTATCCATTGAGCCCTTGTTGGAGGATCAGACTGAAACACGTTTTCGAGTTATGGCTTTTCTGCTGCTTACTAAAAGGATTTGAACCAAGTATTTGTCAACAGTTGGAATAATTCCTGGTATTTTCCCAAGGTATAATGTAATAAATGAGCAGTTCAATTCTTCTCCAGTTATCTTTTTTATTTCAGCTAAATTTGGGCAATATTAAGGGAAATATTTAAAAAAGAAAACAAAATTCAAAGGGGGGCTAATAATTCTGACTTCAACTGTGTGTACTGTATATATATATATGTTTTGAGTAAAAAATCTATACATTTCCTCTATACCCTTGTGTACTCCGCCCATTGATTGTGTCCTCTGGACCTTGTGTTTTCATGAATTTTCTTTGGATTTTTTGAGCTACTCTGTCAAGTCTTGTTGTATAGAGCAGTGGTTCTCAAACATTTTTTACCAAGCACCACCTCAGAAAACAATTGTCTATCCAAGGACCACTAATTGCATTAAAATACAGCAGCGTAGTAGGTCTACACAGCAAAAATTCCTGTGTTAAATATACAGTGTGATTATTCAAACAAACAAAAAGCGCTCTGGGGTTCTTCAAATATTTGATCAGTGCTCTTTGGGTAAGGGATTCATCAGAGCAAACAATAAAAATCAATCCAAGGCACTCGAAAAATATGGAAAAATGTTTAAAAAACATCTTTTTTAAACATTCTTCCACATTTTTCGAGTGCCTTGGATTGTTTTTTATTGTATACAGTGTGATTATTTCGGTGTTGTTTAGTGTTAAAACCCACATTTCAATCCACAAGTGTGAAGGAGCGTATATTGAATAGTTTTTTTTTAGTGTTAAACTTTTAACCCAATATGCAGTGTATTTGCCACTAGTGAAGGGAAGTCTTAAATCAGTTCTTTCGGACAAACTGTGATCAGTGTGTTTTACGAGTCTTGATAATATAGTAAATTATAAGATATAATAAATTAATTCTCATCAGAAGCAATATATGCACAAATTTGATATATATTAACACTTTGAAGGGTATAATAACACTCCAGTTTGATGTAGGAATAAACTCTTACTGTGTTAAAATGAGTAATGTACAAATTTTACTCTTTAGAAAATGTTATTTTAACTCAAAAATGGAGGGAGTCATATGTACACCAAAGGAGTGTCAAGTTAAACTCAAATTGAGATAAATGAACACTGATTTTTTGCTGTGTAATTAAGCAGCTACAGCTCTGCACAGTTCAAAAACAAGGCTGATTAATTCTCATTATGAATATTTATTATTGTCAGCCACATTAAACATTTAGTTTGAACATGAACACTATATTGTGCATTAAGGTAAAAAAATTAATAAAATGCAATGTTTAAATTAAATTGTGCTTTTAAAGTTAATTAAAATGCACTGTATTCAAGTAAAAAGAAAACTAAAAAGCATTATCATAAAGTAGCCTGTTCATCAAGTTCCTTGGACCTCATTAATATAGGCTGTCTGTCATCATATTCATAAATATGTTGCATGTATATATGACTTATTTGTGTCTTTAAAATGTAAACATTAACTTGTATTTTAAATATCTAATAAATAATATAAATATAAAGAATTGGGGGGCGCCATGGTGGCGTAGTGAGTAGCACGTTCACCTCACAGCAAGAAGGTCGCTAGTTCGAGCCTTGGCTAGGTCAGTTGGCATTTCTGTGTGGAGTTTGCATGTTCTCCCCGTGGTTGCGTGGGTTTCCTCTAGGTGCTCTGGTTTCCCCCACAGTCCAAAGACATGTGGTACAGGTGAATTGGGTAGACTAAATTGTCCGTAGTGTATGAGTGTGAATGAGCATGTATGGATGTTTCCCAGAGATGTGTTGCAGCTGGAAGGGCATCCGCTGCGTAAAACATATGTTGGATAAGTTGGCGGTTCATTCAGCTGTGGTGACCCCAGATTAATAAAGGGACTAAGCCGACAAGAAAATGAATGAATGATAATAATAATTCATATTAGAGTGATCTTACTTTTGTCTTACTGTAGCGATGGAGAGCAGCTGCTTTGTTGTTATTTAATACTCAAAAAGTGCATTAAAGCTGAAATACAACCCAAAAGACGCCAGTACAACACTTACAATCACAAGACTGGTGATTATCAGTACTTTAGTTTACAGACTTATTTTTTAATATAATAATCATTGTTTTCTTGAGACTTTTTACACCGGTCCAAAAACTAGTACACCCTAATTAATATGTAATAGAAAAATGCTAAATACAAATTAAAAAAGGAGGAAAAATCAAGAGAAGCAAAAAAAATTTTTTTACATTTTGTTGAAATTTTGTAGGTTGTAATTTTTAAAAAAAACCTTAATTGTATTTTCAATTTCTAAATGTGTTTGGTGACTCAAAAACTATTTTAATAAATACATCTGTTGGTTTAAATGTACCAAAATGCATTGCCTATATTCCCTGAGAAATGGATAAAAAAGGATATAATACTTATTAATACAATGCTTATTAATAATAATATTATGTATTAAATTTACCTGTTTATTTATACACACAAATATTGTGCAGGTTTGGTCCTATGGTGG
>CAIGQQ010004828.1:2146004-2199192 GCA_903798035.1 Danio albolineatus | reverse complement strand
CCCACAGTCCAAAGACATGCGGTACAGGTGAACTGAATAAGCTAAATGTAGTAGTGGGCAAAGCGAGGCTTCATGAAACACTGAAACAGTCGAAGCAGATGAAAAAGTTTTTCAAAAATGACTTCCATAGAATTTGTTTTTCCTACGGTTGTGGTGGGCTAAGGTCTAGATCGGATATGCAGCTGGCCGAAGTGCGATTTATGCAATATCAATATAGCAGCTTTTTTTATGACACTGTATAACAATAGGGCGCCACGGTGGCGTAATGGGTAGCACGATCGCCTCACAGCAAGAAGGTCGCTGGTTTGAGCCTCAGCTGGGTCAGTTGGCATTTCTGTGTGGAGTTTACATGTTCTCACTGTAGTCGTGTGGGTTTCCTCCACAAGTCCAAAGACATGTGGTATTGGTGAATTGGGTAGGCTAAATTGTCCGTAGTGTATGATGTTTCCCAGAGATGGGTTGCAGCTGGAAGGGCATCCACTGCGTAAAACATATGCTGGATAAGTTGGCGGTTCATTGCGCTGTAGGGACCCCAGATTAATAAAGAGACTAAGCCGAAAAGAAAACGAATGAATGTATAACAATAATTAATATTTTACAGTACTGTGACGGTTGGGTTTAGGGTCGGGGTGGGGCGTTAAACAATACAATTTGTTGGTTAATTTAATAGATAACATAAATAATACTCGCTACAACTACTGTTTTTACGTTACTGTAACAGTTGGGTTTAGGGTTGGGGTGTGGGTAGATGTTAATAAAACACAGTTTATGGGAAATTTAATAAATTATAAAAATAATTATCGTTAACTTTCGGCCGCAACCATATCCGATCTAGCAACAACCTTGTGGTGGCTACTGTTTTTGACATTCTTCAAAATATCTTTGGTGTTCAACTGAAGGAATAAACTAAACCACTTGAGTGAACTATCCCTTAAAATTGATCAAATTTATACAGTAAGTGGTTTACTTTTTACAAGGGGGCGCATGGCGGCTTATAAGTATAGTGAATTGTAATATTATTTTGTCTGAGCTAAAGCATTTTAAACATTATTGCATACGTTTTAAGTTATCAAGTGAAATAATACCTGACTCAGAATAGTCCTAGCAGACTCACCGGTAAACCAAAAGTGTCCGATGATTTGTCCAAATATCCCGCGCTGAGTAAAATAACGGGTATCACGTGATAATGTGTCGCTCTTCGGAATATTAATGAACTAAAAACATTTAAAATAATAATAACAATACATGTAATAATTACTAGAAGACTATTAAGGGGTTACACTGATCTTTCTTGGTAAAAGGGACAAGAAAAATATGGTACTGTGGTGGATAAAACCCACATGCTGTCGCGTTACTGTGGTAACAGGTGTGCAATTAAGTATAAACAAAAAGAAGCTAACGGTTAACGTCTATCAGTTACCGGTTTTAACGACGTTTGTCATGTTACAAGAATGACAGAGTTGCATCAGGCGGCTGCGGCTGGAGATTGTGATTTGGTGGAAGAAATTGTGAGAAAAAATTCGTGTAATCCTAATCAAAAAGACTTGGACTGGAACAAGAAAACCGCTCTGCACTGGGCAGCATCCAAAGGCAGGTTACACGAAACCCCTCAGACCGAATATTCGACTATTATTCTATATAAACCTGTTTATTCTATATGTAAACCGTGCCATTGCTCGGCCAAAGTCTACACGTTATTTTTAAAGTTTCCATTTTGGTGTTTTGTATGTGTCTTTGTTATTCAGCGTAATTAACTTCAAGCTATAGTTGGGTAAACATGAAGCAAACTATGCGGCTTCTGCTTTGGCAATATGTCCATTAATATATGTACAGTAGGTGACACGGTGGCGCTGTAGGTAGTGCTGTCGCCTCACAGCAAGAAGGTCGCTGAGTCAGTTGGCATTTTTTCTGTGTGCAGTTTATATGTTTCCGCCAGGTGCTCCGGTTTCCCCCACAGTCTAAAGATATGCGGTACAGGTGAATTAGGTAAGCTAAATTGTCCGTAGTGTATGTGTGTGAATGAGTGTGTATGGATGTTTCCCTGAGATGGGTTGTGGCTGGAAGGGCATCCACTGCGTAAAACAAATGCTGGATAAGTTGGCGGTTCATTCCGCTGTGGCGACCCTGGATTAATAAAGGGACTAAGCCGAAAATGAATGAACGAATATGTACAGTGCATGTATTCCTATTCATATTTGTACAGTACATAAATATTGAAGAAAGATACTTACAGCAATTCACCAACAGTAACTGTATTTTTTGTTATTTATAGTGTGTAGCAAATCCCAATATTTCTCAGCACATCCCCAGAAGGTAGACTGAATTACAAGTGAGATTTATTCATATTTTTATTCATATAAATATACAGTATGCAAATAATCTAGAAAAAATATTTACAGTAATACACTGAACTGTAATTTTCTCATTGTAAAGTGTGTATCACATTCCTAAAGGCCAGACAAATTTACTAAACTTAAGATTTAACATTACATATATTTTTCTTGAAATAATTATACAGTATGCAAATAATCATTCATTGATTTTCTTTCCAGGTTGCCACAGCAGAATGAACCGCCAACTTATTCTGCATATGTTTTACGCAGCGGATGCCCTACCAGCTGCAACCTATCTCTGGGAAACATCTATACATTCTCATTCACACACATACACTACAGACAATTTAGCCTACCCAATTCACCTATACCAAATGACTTTGCACTTGTGTGGCAAACCAGAGCACACGGAGAAAACCCATGCAACCACAGGGAGAACATGCAAACTCCACACAGAAATGCCAACTGACTCAGCTGAGACTCGAACCAGCGACCTTCTTGCTGTGAGGCGGTCATGCTACCCACTACGCCACCGTGGCGCTGTATGCAAATAATTAAAAAAACTATTTACAGTAATACACCGAACTGTAATTTTCTCATTTTAAAAGGCGTAGAACATTCCCTAAAGGCCAGACAAACTTACTAATCTTGAGATTTATTCATATTTTTCTTCATATAAATATACAGTATGCAAATAATTTAGAAAAATATTTACAGTAATTCAACTAACTGTAATTTTCTCATTTAAAGGGTGTAACACATTCCCAAAGGCCAGACAGACTTTCTACACTTGAGATTTATTCATATTTCTATTCAAATAAATATACAGTACGCAAATATTGTAATAAGAAATTAAAGTTTTTGTGTTCATATATTAATGGAAAAATTGGGAAAATACTCCTGTAGTATGTCAGTTTAGTCCCTAGGAATGTGAGCACACTTTAGAATGCAAGGCATACATCTACACTGTAAAACCCAACAGCCAACTTTATCAAATTAAATGAGTGCAGTTCACACAAAAATTTACAGAAAATAAATGCTACTCATTTTGAGTTTTAACTTACTCATCAAGAGTTTTGAACTCAGTATTGAAGGTAATAAAATAATTAAATAAATCATAACTAGGACCAGACGTAATCTGCAGAATTTTTTTACTATTTCTACGGAGTATTTTGTTCAAAATCTGTGCATTTCTGCGGAATGATTTTAGGAGTATCATAACTAAAAACGTAATATATGAAATAAATGTAATACCTTTTTAACTTGTATTTAATGTTTACAATACGAAATCAATTAGATCCACTTTATTTGGTAAACAAAGCAAGTCTCATATAAAATATTTACTAAAAGGTAAAAAAGTTTACTCTACAAATTGTATTGTAAATAAATCATATGAATATTTTCATATTAGTCAGTAATATTACTGAAATTGGCGCCACGGTGGCGTATTAAGTACCACGTTCGCCTCACAGCAAGAAGGTTGCTGGTTCGAGCCTGGGCTGGGTCAGTTGGCATTTCTGTGTGGAGTTTGCATGTTCTCCCCGTGGTTGCGTGGGTTTCCTCCTTGTGCTCCGGTTTCCCACACAGTCCAAAGACATGCGGTACAGGTGAATTGGGTAAGCTAAATTGTCCGTAGTGTATGGGTGTGAATGAGAATGTATGGATGTTTCCCAGAGATGGGTTGTGACTGGAAGGGCATCCGCTGCATAAAACTAATGCTGGATAAGTTGGCGGTTCATTCCGCTGTGGCGACCCCAGATTAATAAAGGGACTAAGCCGACAAGAAAATGAATGAATGAATGAATTACTGAAATTAATTTTAAAACTGAATAAATATAAATTTACACACATTTACACCAGTAAATAAACAGAATCAATGATGGGCTTAAAATCTGCGGAATTCTGTGCGCGCAGATTCCGTGTGGCCCTACTCATTACTTTAACTTAAATGGAGTAAGGTCACAGTACTCACATAGATTAGGTTTTTAACTCAAATGGTTTGTAGCGATCGGTTTCCTCAAACGCTTGAGTTGCATTAACTTATTAGGTTTTCAAAGTACTTAATTGGTTTGTGTTCCATTTCATTTATTGGGTTTTACTGTGCTCAAATTGCTTCGGTTACTCAAATGATTTTGAACTTGAATGGTTTGTTGCAATCGGTTTCCTCAAATGGTTTGAGTTACCTTCACTTTTTGGCCTTTACAGTGTAGGTGAAATACTATAAATATTTTTTCCTATATGTGTGTGATGTGTATATAAAAGAAGGGGGAAATGTGAGAAAATGACATTTAAGGGATTTAGCTGCAATATTTTTCTTACTACTTGTGTACTGTATGCTTATGACAAGAGATATTGCCTGCTTTGTATGTACTGTATAGTTAGAGGTACGTACTGTATAGTAGCCTTGTTACCTGTAGTAAATTAGTCTGGCCTCTAACCATTTACTGTAATCTTCTACTATGCATTTTGGTTCTGTCGATGTAATTCACAGATGATCCCTAAAATTGTGCATGTGAATATCAAACCTAAAACCAACTTTACCGAGCTTCTACAGGTATCCTAAAATAACCCTTGATCTAAATTTTAATGTATCTTCTGTAAATCGTGGTAAAAACAATAGAATTTCACGCTTGTTCTGAAAAAAATAGTAAATTAAAACCAATTATTTATTTATTGAAATCTTGCCTGTGTCCTTGATTCTATTAAAATGATATAGTCTACTACAATTTAAGATTAAACACTAGTATTATGTACTGTAGTAGTCATGATACAGAATGTGTTAATAGATGTGCTGGATATAGGTGAACTGTACACTCTAAAATATGTTCTACATTTCAATTATATATAAAAATACATTTATTTACAGGCCAACCCAAAATATATAATGTTTTTAAAAAATCTGCAGAACAAAAATTCTAAATCAAAAGTTGTCAGAGCAGAGATAAGCATCCCATAATGCAATTGTAATGTATTTTAATAGAAACATCACAAGCTATAGCAGTCTTTCTTCAAATTCACATTAAAGGGATAGTTCACCCAAAAATGAAAATTCTGTCATCATTTACTCACCTTTTACTTGTTTCAAACATATATGAGTCTCTTTCTTTTGTTGAGCACAAAAGAAGATATTTCAAAGAATGTTGGAAACCTGTAATGATTCTTTTTCCTTCTATGGAAGTCAATGGTTACAGGTTTTCAGCTTTCTTTAAAGTATCTTCTTTTGTGTTCAACAAAAGGTTTGAAATCTTTTCAGGCTGACTAAACAGAGAGTAAATGTTCATTTATGTTTGAACTATCTCTTTAACTCAGCTGTAATTAAATTCATGTGTAATGCTAAACCTAATCTGTGATCTTGTCTTAGGCCAGACAGAGATGGTTCGGATACTGGTTGAAAATGGAGCCAGGGCTTGCTTGAGGACGGACAATGGATGGACGCCTGCACACTTTGCTGCTGAATCTGGAAGACTAGCGGTGCTACGACTCCTTCATTCCCTGCATGCACCTGTAGACAAGGAGGACTCCTCTGGAGATAAACCAGTTCGGATTGCTAAAATCTATGGACATGAAGATTGCGTTCATTTTCTTGAGAAGTATAATGATTCAGGACTCATTTTAACCATACATTAGTCTTGACAGCCAATAATGCGTTTACTTTTTTTTTGTATGATTATGATTTATGTTTATGCAAACAAGTTTAATTTCAGGGCAGCATGGTGGCTCAACACTGTCACCTCACAGCAAGAAGGTCGGCATTGGGCATTTCTGTGTGGAGTTTGCATGTTCTCCCCATGTTGGCGTGGGTTTCCTCGGTGTGCTCCAGTTTCCCTTACAAGTAAATTGGCCATATGTGTGTATGGAAGTTTATCAGTACTGGGTTGCAGCTGGAAGGGCATCTGCTGCGTAAAACATATGCTGGAATAGTTGGCGAAGCATTCCACTGTGGTGACCCCTGATAAATAATGGACTAAGCCGAAGGAAAATGAATGAATGAAAGATAAAGTTCCATTTCAGGGTTTTTTGAAGCAGATCATAAGTGTATAAGCAGTACATCAGTTCATCATTCATGATCATAAATGTATATTCTGTTATTCATTCATTCATTTTCTTTTCGGCTTAGTCCATTTATTAATCTGGGGTCGCCACAGCGGAATGAACCGCCAACTTATCCAACATCTGTTTTACGCAGCGTACACCTTTCCAGCTGCAACTCATTTCTGGGAAACATCCACACACACTCATTCACACTCATTCACTACGGACAATTTAGCCTACCCAATTCACCTGTACCACATGTCTTTGGACTTGTGGGGCAAAACGGAGCACCCTGAGGAAACCCATGCGAACACCGGGAGAACATGCAAACTCCACACAGAAATGCCAACTGACCCAGCCGAGGCTCGAACCAGTGACCTTCTTGCTGTGAGGCGAACGTGCTACTCACTACGGCACCGTGGCACCTATATTCTGTTATATCACAGTAAAAATTGTTTTAAAAATGGACAAATTATTATAATAACATACTGTTTTTCATTTTAACAGTAAAATACTGTAGTAAACAATGCATTCTCAACAATATTTTGCACTTAATGCAACTGCTGTTAATTTAAAATATAGTATTAGTAAAATAATAAAATAAAATAGTATTTTATTTTATTTATTTTTATTATTTTTATTTTGACAATATATCTTTGAAGTAAAGTGTTATCTGAATCCTTAAAGCAGACGGTTAACTTGCAAATAATAAGCCTTTTTAAGATTTTTTTTTTTTTACGCTGATACCAAAATGGGATGTCGCATCATCCCCGATTTCACCAAGTAGGGCATGTTCCTTGATCAACATCTACATTGATCCTGGAACAACAATCCAATCAACCAATCAGAATTAAGGGATACGTTTACTGTTTATTTTAAATTTAGGCTTACGGTTAGGTTTATGCACTTGAGTATTATCCAACCTTTATTGCCCTCTGATTTTGGGAATAATCTACAGTTATGGTTGGGTTTAGGGGTAGGGAATAGGTACTGTATGGATTACATTTTCCAACAAAAATTATGTTTTGGGATTAACATAGATGTTAATCCAGGATTGCATCATGTCGTTTTTGTCAATTCAATATTTTCTGCCATTTTCAAACTTTTCTAGATGTTTCTGTTTATTTAAAGGAGCGACTGTGTGATTTTAGATATTTTTTTAAATGCTGTTTTCTGTACTTTTAGGGCAGAGATTGAGAGCAGAAACTATCGGCAAACGACAATGTTAAATGGTCTTCCGTTAGATGATACAGATGAAGAATGGGAAGAGCAGATAAAAGGAGCCAGACTGCAAGACAGAAACCAGTAGTTAATTAAAAGGTAGGTTTTATTATGGCATGAGAACAAAATACAAAACTATTGCATAACATCTGCATTTTAATGCGCATTTAAATGTAAAATTATAAAGAAAGCATTGTTGGAGGACAACAAAATCATATGCCAAAGTTTATATTTATCTAAGACTTTCAGCAGTTTTAAATAATACAAGCATAAATATACTTACATGAATATACATAAATCAGCATATAATATTTTCAGAAAGACAAATACAGCTTTTACCCTGAGAGTACACTCATAATACAGTAAACATGACATAGTAAAGCATACATTCATGACTTTGTTAATGTATCTTCATATTTCCTGAACCGCAAAATTGCAAATAATTGTACATTACTTTAAAAAAACAATTAACTGTAATATATTTGACATATTTTCTACCTGTTTTAATCTGCATAGAATGAGACAAAATTGAATCCATGAAAATGTTCACGTTCCTTCTTTCAATTAAAGACTTTTGGGATTCAAAACAAAACAAAACAAATTAGATTAAAATATGTAGACATTAAATAAATGAATCTTAAGTGCACAAATATAACTTACCTTAAATCTGTGCCATATTTACTTCCTTATGACTGAAGACTGTGCTTTGGTTGAGCTTTCAGTTTTAGAATGCACAGATTGCTAAAGTAAAAAAAAGATGAGATTATGAATTTTGTGTTATTTTATATTTTCAGGATGTATTTCACATCTGTAAAAGCATGTGTTTCCCTCGTACATACTAACCTTGATTTTGAAACGCTTCAGAAGTGCATCACGAACCTTTGAATTAAAGATGTACAATTAAGTTTGTTAGAAAATCGTAAAGCTGTATGTTTCTCTTATTTTTATAAAAGTCTCTCGTGAACCGGAAGTTGCAGAGACAGATATTTCCGTACGTTGATGTATTTTCGACTAAAACTTATAAATTGAGTTGGGGGCGGGGCTTTTTTAGCACCTCATTCCCTCATAGCGAACTAACAGTAAGAGAGAACATTAATATTCAATTCAATTCAATTAATGAATTGAATTGAATATGCAGTTGCTATGGAAGCCCTCAAGTTGACATGATCAGAAGGACCACCTCAAATGCAAAAGCAAATTCACTTTGAGCTTTGATTACTAAAACAAACTATTTTTTGCAGTGGATTAACCTGCACCGATTAATTTATCACCTTAAGAAAAACAGCAAAATAAATGTGAGCTAGCCAAATAAACATTGTAAACTTTTATTTCAAGTGGATTTTAAGAAAGGGGCTAAGCCGAAAAGAAAATGAATGAATGAATGAATGAATGAATGAATGAAGTGGACTTTAAGTATCAAAAAATAAAGCTTTATTAGGTACACCTTACTAGTACCTTACTGACCCTCCTTTTGCCTTCAGAGCTACCCTTATCCTTTTTGGCATAGATTCAACAAGGTACTGGAAATATTTTGCATTTTTTTTTGGAGATTTTGGTCCATGTTGACATAATAGCATCATGCAGTTGCTGCAGATTTGTCGGCTGCACATCCATGATGCGAATCTCCAGTTTCACCACATCCCAAAGGTGCTCTATTGGATTGAGATCTGGTGTCAGTGGAGGCCATTTGAGTACAGAGAACTCATTGTCATATTCAAGAAACCAGTCTGAGAATATTTGTGCTTTGACATAGGGCGTTATCCTGCTGGAAGTAGCCATCAGAAGATAGGTACGCTGTGGTCATAAAGGGATGAACATGGTCAGCAACAATACTCAGGTAGGCTGTGGCATTGACAATATCCTCCACAACATTACAACCACTACTACCAGCCTGAACCGTTGATGCAAGGCAGGATGGATCCATGCTTTCATGTTGTTGATGCCAAATTCTGACCCTACTATCCGAATGTCGCAGCAGAAATCGAGACTCATCAGACCAGGCAACATTTTTCCAATCTTCTGTTGTCTAATTTTGGTGAGCCCGTGTGAATTATAGCCTCAGTTTCCTGCTCTTAGCTGACAGGTGCGGCACCCGGTGTGGTCTTCTGCTGCTGTAGCCTATCCGCCTCAAGGTTCGACAAGTTGTTCATTCAGAGATGCTCTTCTGCAGACCTCGGTTGTAACGAGTGGTTATTTGAGTTACTGTTGCCTTTCTATCAGCTTGAACCAGTCGGGCCATTCTCCTCTGACCTCTGGCATCAACAAAGCATTTGCACACACAGAACTGCCGCTCACTGGAGATTTTCTCTTTTTGGGACCATTCTCTTTAAACCTTAGAGATAGTTGTGCGTGAAAACCCCTGTAGATCAGCAGTTTCTGAAATACTCAGACCAGCTCATCTGGCACCAACAACCATGCCACGTTCAAAGATACTTTAATCACCTTTTTTCCCCATTCTGATGCTCGGTTTGAACTGCAGCAGATTGTCTTGACCTTGTCTACATGCCTAAATGCATTAAGTTGCTGCCATGCGACTTACTAATTAGAAATTTGCGTTAACAAGCAGTTAGACAGATGTACTTAGTAAAGTGGCAGGTGTGTGTATGTACTTAAGATTAAAGTCCACATGAGGTGAAATGATATACTTCCAACTGAAACAGAAAATGAACTGGGGGCTGGGCCTCATTCAATCGTAGCAAATTAACAGAATGACGGCGTTATAATTGAAAGTTGCTATTGAAACCCTCAGGTTGACGTGATCAGAAGGACAACCACTTCAAATGCAAAAGCAAATTCACTTTGACCAGCTTTGATTACTAAAACTGTTTTATTTTGTAGTAGATTAACTTGCACAGATTAATTATTCACCTTAAGAAAAACAATATGAGCTAGCAAAACAAACATTGTACATTTTGATTTTAAATGGACTTTAAGTATTAAAAAATGTAAAGCTTTGTTGGAAGAAATATGGATAAAAAGCTGCTCTGTACTGAAAATTAAAGTCCACATGAACTGAATGTTCCTGAGACTTTTGGCTTCAGTATGTTGATGGACATCCAGCTGAAAAGCAATATTGAGTAGAAGGCAGGGCTTTCTTTTTGTGCAGCATAGCAAACTAATGGTAAGAGGGCCATGGTTAAGAATATTGTGCCTGAAGCGTCCAACTGACATCATCAGAGAAGGACCAGCCACTACAAGCGCAGAAGCAAATAGTCCATTTTAATTGATTACCAAAACCAAATCTTTTTTTTCAATTGATTAACTTGAATGGATTAAAGGTGCTTTATGTATGTTTTTGACTCTTCTAAAGTAAAAAATACCATAATATGTTTGCAGATATTTAAGAAACATGCCAAGTGAACGTTCTTTTTTATCTGCAAAACAATGCTGAAGTCAGATATTCTGCTTTGAAAATACGCTTTCAGTGCCAGAACACTGTCTTTGTTTTGGTTCTTTTAACCCACCTAATGCCACTTTAGCCAATTTTATTTCATAACCCCGGGTTGCCTTGCCGGAAAAACACATATTTCATTCATTCATTCATTTAGAAAAGCTCTCAAAGCATGCATCCGTGACCAAAATGCGACCTTCGGTGGACAGTAGCAGACTCCGAAATAAGATGCAGATTCAGTTCTACATGAGGTTATTAATTAGCAAATAGTATAAATATTATGAACATAAGCATAGTAACATTGTACGCAAATTTGTAGCAAATCTTTTCTGTAATAATCCCATCAGCTCACTGATGGAATTAAAAATGGTAATAATATCATATTTTCAGTCTAAACAATAGTGGGCATTTACCTTTTTCTCTCCAACGCAGTTTGTCAGCAATATGAACAAGCCCTGAAATACAATGCATGCAATTAGATGTTGTAACTCTACATGCAATAATAACAGCATTACTGTTCAAAGCTTGACCCTCACCTGCAGCGAATTGAATATTGTAAATGAGTAGTTCACTAGTGCTGCCCAAGGTTTTACGGTAAGGTCAAGTCCCAGTACAAAGAATCCCAAGATCCAACTTATTCCCAGGACAGGGCTTAGGAAGACGATTGTTTTAATCATACTCTTGGCAACATCCTTTTCATCCCGAGCCTTTGCCTCTGAGATAGTAGGAGTTGCTATCTTCATGATGACCACAGCCAGCGTGAACAAGTTCACAAACACAATCGCTCCGATAGGAATTATAAAGGCAAAGATGGAGCCTTTCAGAGTCCCCTTGTATGTGAGCCAGCAACTGCTTTTGGAGTAGTATTCACCTTCTGCACCGTTGTTATATGTTATATAGGTTACTGCCACAGCTATTATTGGGCATGCGTACCCAACAGTGATAGACAGTCCCAGAAAAACCTTTTTGCGCAGACGGTCGAAGACATAAATCATTTGGTGGAGCAGCACAAAACTCAAGCACAGCATCCAGAAGAAGACGGCAAGGAAAAAGAAGTGCTTGATTAAGGTGAGGATGGAGCACCAGTTTGGTGGGATCTTCTCTGGTTTGGCCGTCGTTAAAAACATGCAGTGCGCTAACAGCAAGCATAAAGAGATGTTGAATAAGGCCACGTGGCGGAAATTGGAGATGGGCGACTTTACAACTGCATCCCATACCAAAACCTTAATAATTAGACACGCAAGAAGTGAGACGATGGAAATTCCTAAGCCAGCATAGGTCAGTTCGTCCATATAAGGAAGGGTCTCGGCATTTTTGGACATCAGTATAGTGAACGCAGAGTTGTGTTTACATGTGCACAATGTGGGTTTGTCTGCACCACCCCAATCACAACCTTCTGAAGACCACTTGTCCGAATTTACATCCCAGTAAACACAGTATACCATGTGATTTGGAGGCCTTTGTTTAGCAAAATCAAACTCCAGCGTTATAATTGTTTTCATATTGGTTGCATTGACGGGGGTAACTGACAAGATGGTGGTGTTTGAGTCATTTCCCTCTGCTGTCGGTAAAATTTGATAAAGGTTCCGGAATCCAAAAACAATAACACTATTATCGCTGCTGCTGACGCTAGCATTAAAGGTCTTGCAAAGGTCTGCCGCACTGGTGTAATTACAGAGCGCCATTTGAGCGTTACCAGAAATGTAAGACGTAGTCGAGGTCAGGTTTGTGTTGCTCATCAGTCTCTCAATAGTTTTCAAATATTCTACAGAAATATGCGTGTCTTCATTTACAGGGTTAGACCAGCCAGATGGGTCGTTCAAAAGATTGCTTGCAGAGCTGACGAGTTTCTGTAATGTAAAAGTAAAAATGTGTTTAATACACTTTGAACACAGGAATGTAATAATTATTCATTTCAATTGTTATTTCAATTTAAGATCATTTTCATTTGAATAAGACATATATGTACAGGGCTTGGCATTAACACCAGCCAATGCAGGTAGATTTCAGCAGTAATGGGTTAGACAGTCACTCCCAATAGCCACTTAGGCTTGTTGAAGATCATTTTTAAATAGTTTTTTTCTTAAAAAGCAGAGTTCAACAAAAAGGATTGACCAATGAGTGGTCAGTGTGACAGATGACAATAATTACTGTGTTCACGTGAGCAAAAGAAAGCAAGTGAATACCAAATGAGAGGATGATCATGATGAGGGCTTGAGTGTCAAGGCTGATTTCAAGTTATGTGATGTGCGTGACTGTTTGAAAGTAAAAAAAAACTGTTCCTTGCGTGAAGCATCCGTACCTGGGACCATAACTGGTGCGATCGGTTCGCTTTTAAATAGACTGGACAAAAAGCGAGGGACGTCCACCCACAGTCCTGCTGCTTTCGAGAGCGCCAGATTTTTTCACAATTTCTTTTTGCAAGTAGCAGGTTGCTTTTGCTTTAACCTTTCACGTGAACATTTTTTCATTATCGCACACGGTATGTTTTTCACCTGCTTTCTTTTGCTTACAGTTAGTTTGGGCTAAGAATTATTTATTTTTATTTTTGGTGTGGCCAGAGAATTTTTTAAAAATTCTTAGTGTTAGGGCCTGAAAAGTCATGTGAAATAAAAACTAATTGCAATGCGACTCTATGAAATCACAACCCATTAGCTCATGCTCATTCAGCAAGGTCATACAGAACACACAAAAAGTTAAATAAAGGAGGAGGCATGTGGAAATAACAAACTCTAAATCAAGTAATTTTAGCATGCCAAAGTCAAATTTCATGCATATAAAATATATTTTCCCAACAACAAAATTGTAGGTGGTGAAAATGGTGAGTGGCTAGTAAAGTTGGAAAACTACTAGCCACAGTGGCTGGTGATCAAAAAGATATATATATATATATATATCATGTTGTAACAAAATACCTAGAACAATTGTCTCCAGTGTGTACATGGCTCGCTGAACAAAACTATTGAGTTGGTAAACTACATAAAATCTAGTAAACTAGTGGTATTGTAACCATTGTATGCACTGGCAAGTGCAAAATGAGCCTCTCGGTTGTATTTTCATGTCTATACCATAAATATCCATTTTATTAAGATAGATTCTGTTACCTAAAAAGATAACAGAAAGAGTGAAGCACAATAGCATTCATCTTTTCTAGACAAAACAGACAAAGAAGTATGAAATTTGTATGTACAGTAACAAACATTTACAGGGTTGACTGCCAGAACATCTACACCAACACACTTTACACAATTACCTTTTTTTAAGTCTAAATGCTAGACTCCCATGTGACAATTTTTTGTATTAATTAATTATTTTATTTATACACTTTTATATATATATTTTTTTTTTACAAAACCATACTTTGCCATGCTTTTATTTGTTTGTTTTATAAAGTATTGATATTTTTATGTAACCAGAGATTAAGGCTACAGCTACACTAATTTGGATATATTTGAAAACAACGTTTCCGTCTAAACAAAAAAATTGTCTATAAAAACAATAAAACGGCCACAATTAGCATATTGTTTAGCCGTGCTTTTGCTAAAAAGTAGATCATTTACTAAGCACTGTGCTACAACCGAACTGACCCCACTGTATTTTTTGTATAATCAGTTTCTATTGTGTTCTTAAGTGTCTTATTAATGTGGACACTTCTGGACATATATAGGTAAGTTTATATATGTACAATTTGTCTGTATTCCTGTTCAAAAATTTCTCACGAGAAAATTTTATATTTATTGTCCCCCCTTCTGTTAAATGAAATTTACGCCCATGATAGCAATGTTTTAACAGTCTAGGCGCAAAATCTAAAGCATATGGCGCAAAAGCATTAAGGGCGTATCTGAATCCACCTTTGTTATTTTAAGTATGGAAAAATACACTTTGTGCCACAGTGTCTAACAGGGTTGTGCTCATTCTCTTAATGAGTTATGAGTGTGTTTTGAGCATAACATGCATTAAACCAATCAGAGTATCATCTCTCATTCCCTTTAAGAGTCAGTTGCGTCGCGCCATGGCGCATTTGCTATTTACAGGGCAGACTTTGTAAGTGGAAAAACTACACACTTCACTAGCAAGAAAACAGTTAAACAGACCATGTGCAGCACTAGGATAAAGAACGAGCCTCTTCCATTCTGCCATCGTTACTTTCTCTTTTTTTTTACTTTTACTCTTTACTTTACTCATTTACTTTCGTGGAAACAGTGGAAACTCACTCCACTGATGACATCCATTAGCTTACATATTTAATTTAGTTTGTTAAGCGCAAGTATTTGTTTCAAAACTATTTCTAAACTCAGTTCTAATTTCCAGCAAATGAATAAATGAACAATAATAACGAAGTGTGGTCAAAAAACTGAGTTAAACACACTTCCTATTCTTATGTCCCATATGGTGATGCACACGTCTCCAAAACCCGACAGGTGGCAACCTGACAAATCTGACCTTGCTTTTATTAAAACAAATATTAGTTATTAAAAACTATAAGTATTAATTTATTTAAAATGATTAGTACTGCTAGTAATAAAAACACTATACAAGTGCAAATTGTCATGAATAAACTAAAGAAAAAAGCCCCCCAGACATGAAGAAGGCATGGAGGCAGTGGTTTTTCTATTTATGTAGAAAATAATAATTTTGTAACATTTTAATCCTTTAATTTTTTTCACAAGTAAAGATATTTGTGTATATCCGTAAAACCTGTGTGTATTAAGCAATGTGTAAATGCCCATGCACACCTAGATGTTTTTTACTCGCGTTTTCAGCCGACGTTTAGCACCTCGTGACTAAATAAAGGGCGCCAATGTGACCGCGCACATCAACGCGCAAAACGGCAGACGCAAAAGCGTCATTAAAAAAAAAACGCCTCATGCTCGTTTTTTTTTTTTTTTTTTTTTTTTGACGTGGCACCAATCAGATTGGCACTTTTGCCCACGTGTACGGAGCGTCTGTAGTTACAGTAAACACCCCTTGGAGGCGCTCAAGCACAAAACTGTCAATGCGAGTGCACATTGAAGAAGATGCCCAGAGGCGATATGAACGTGGAGCTGCTTATTGCACTGGTATCCGAACGAAAAGTGCTGTATGATAAACGAGACATCGACACTGTTTGAATCGCCAGTGACTTCAACAAAGACCATAGAATCTCTATTGATTGGTGATTCTAAGCTCTTTGACAACAAGCGTGTTAACTTTCTCTCTTCTACTGTGTTTTTAAGCGGGTGTCAGAAGCTTAAAATTGTGTAGTGCCACCAGGTACACCGAGGTCTTTCTGTTTTCATTAAGCGCCATCTAATGGCAAGGAGTGATTTTGCATACTCTTCTACTTGATGGCAGTGAAAAATCGCTTGGGTTTGAATGCAGAAAAACGTCTCGTAAAACGCTGACGATAAACGCAAACGAAAAGCGTCCCGGTGTGTACGAGCCTTAAGCGTTTAAGCTTGTGTAAACAAAGTTTCTATCCGCATAGGTGCATAACTAACTTCATTACTTAAATCATTTTAGTTCCTCAAAATAGCAACGCACCAAGAATGCGCCTTAACACACCTCCTTTTTAGACCGGCACACCCATGAGTCCACAAAGCAGCACAAATGGATTTGCCATTTAAACAACGTGGCACAAAACATGAACATTACTGTTGCGCTGGTTTGAAAATAGCAACAAATCGTGCCAAACATGTCTTGCGCTTTATTGCGCAGGGTGTATGATAGGGCCCAAAGTGTCAAAGAAATCACACTTACAGACATGACAGTATCATTCCATTGATTTTGCTGGCGGGTAGATACATTGTTCATGACTCCAAGAATGTTTACAGATGTCTCAATATTTGGAAATGTCAACGTCTTCAAAGTGGTCGAGTCATTTATGCGTTGGAATAGTTGGTCTGCATTGTCCTTCATGAAGCCAATACCTTTGTTTAATTCCTGTTATTATAGAAGTAAAAAGTGTTAGAGAAAATCTGCCCTTTAATAAAAATTATGTGTTAATCATTACCAAAATTTGGTACCTCTACATCACTTTTGATGTCAAACAGATTTGCATTCACACAAGTGGAGATTTCCTTAGACCACCCATCATCAGTGCAGTTTCTCATTCTCCAACCAACACCAGAGTTGTCACAAGTTATGGTGGCTGTAAAACCGCTTTTTGCAATCGGCCAAATTCCCTCCGCAAGACAGGTTTTTGAATGTTCTGTATCAACAATTAAATACTACACATTATTTTGAAAAAACATTAGTTCTCGCAAAAATAAAATCCCACCCATTTATTTATTGTCATGTATGACATTTTTGCATATAATTCAAAATTGACAAAACAAAAGTAATTCCAATCATAAAATATAATCATTATTCATCATCAGTCATTATTATTTACTGTTTATCTGCAGCTCTCAAAAGAAAGTGTTCAGTCGTGGCTTCGCCTCCTTTGGTAGCAGAGCTCACGTTATCACCTGCATAGCCACTAAATTTATGGTGGCTTGTGACGACGTGAGGTGCTTCATTAGATTAGAATTACTTGTCACCGGCGCAGAGAGACTCTTATTTCTCTGGGCATAAGTTGCACGATACATAAACATTCTTGCCTTTCACCTCAACGAGGAAAAAGTAGTGCTTATATTTCCAGTTTGCTAACGCTACCTTTGAACTTGTTGGATTTGCCATCTTTGCCATTTGCCATCGACTCCTGGTCGTTGGTGTGTACCACTGACTGTGCGTGTGCTTGTGTGAACACCCCCACTACTCTGCCTCTGATTGGCAAATGATGGAAAGTACTCTATCTAAGCCAATCAACAGGTTCTCAGTTACACCACGTTCACAAACACACCAATCATCATCACTGGTTGGTTATGTGTCCCGCCCCAGCCCCGAACACACACCCCAGAGAGAAAGGTCCTAGAGATGCTGCTAGCATTTAAACCTCTTCAGTGTTCTCAATTATAGTAACGCACATTTAATTGTCAGTAACAGCAACAGCTTTATAACTGGGGAAACAGTAATTCATTGAATTACTTGTTACTAAAAAAAGTATTGCTGTTATTAACGCTGTTTATTTATAGCACCATTGTTCCCATCACTGGCTTTGACTGATGGGAAGATTATTAGTGAATGATGAATTTGTTTTGTGTCGGAAAATGTGGCATGACTCTTTTGTGTCACTGTTTTCTCATTTCAGTACTTGAACTTAAGTGAAAAAAAATGTCTCCTTCAAAAATAAAGTGCCTTTCGCAATATTCAAATGACAAGAAGTTAAAAAGCACCAAAACTTACGCAAAATAATAGGTATCTGCACTTTTTTTGTTCTGGTTAAGTTGTTCCTGGATCTAGTGTTGTTGAACGTACATGTAATATTCAGTATCTCGTCAGAGCCACACTTTATGTCCACATATGCTGTGTAGGATATCCTATTCCCCGTGGTGTCTAGAGAATGCAATAATATACAATTGTTTAAAATCAAGTGTGGAAAACAATACATACTGTAGATGTTTATCTTTTCATCACAATCAATGTTTATGCTGGCTGTGTTTGCATTAAGAAAAAAATGGTAATAAGATATGCTTACCAACAGTAGGGGTATAAGTAGAGTAATTCCATGCAACAATGTAATTTTCAGAGTCAGCGGAAATATTACAATAAATTTTAATTTTTGGGCTTGATAGTTCTTTACAGTTAGGAAACTGGGGATCACTCAGGGCCTGTATGTTTGGCAAAAGTGCGACGTCCAGCTGTTCACTTGCTGTGTGACTTATGCCAGTCGTTTCATACACGCATTTAAATGTTCCTATAGATAGATAGATAGATAGATAGATAGATAGATAGATAGATAGATAGATTTACAGGTAAATCATGCATAGTGCATTTTAAATCAGTACAGTACAAAATATTTTATCATAATATTGAATCTTTTAAATAAGGGTCATGAGCGGCATTCATTCATTTATTTTCATTTGCCCTTCTTATGCCCTTCTGGCCGCAACCCATCTCTGGGAAACATCCATACACACTCATTCACACTCATACACTACGGACAATTTAGCCTACCCAATTCACCTGTACCACATGACTTGTGGGGGAAACCAGAGCACCCGGAGGAAACCCACGCAACCACGGGGAGAACATGCAAACTCCACACAGAAATGCCAACTGAACCAGCGACCTTCTTGCTGTGAGGCGAATGTGCTACCCACTATGCCACCGTGGCGCCCCATGAACGGCATTTTTTATTGTTATTTTAGAATGCTCTTTGAGGTCCACTTATAATCAAAGTTAAACATTAGCTTTGTCTCATTTCAGAAGTTGCATCCTCCAAAGAATGCATTCCAGCTAATGGAGGATACAACTGGTGGATCATTCGCAGCTTCAAACATCCCAAGATTCATTGGGTGCTGAAAGCAGCAGGACGTTTTTTAAAAAAACGATTACAGTTTTCAAGAGTTCACACTTAGCTGATGATTGATTATAAAGCGTGTTTGGCATGCTGTCCCGGGAGAGAGTCCTGAGCTCAAAAGGTTCTTGAGCCCTGGGCTCCCTCCCGTTTGCAGGGCGAGAGGGGAGCTTTGAGCTCAGGTAGGTCTCAAGAAAATGATTGCTATGAAGAGATATGCTGCTGGATGAGAGTTTGACTGTAGTGCTAAATTTAGATTGATCAATTAACTTGTAGTGCATGTTTTTGGAATGTAGGAAGAAACCGGAGCCCGGGGGAACATGCTAATTTCGCACAGAAACGACAGCCGGCCTGTTAAAGGACTAGAATGGGTGACGTTCTTGCTGTGAGGCCACCGTGCCGCCCTATGAAGGGAAAGGTGGAGGAGTATAGGTGGAAGAGGGGATTCTTCAAATCGAAGATGACTGTAAGAAACCCTGGCTCTTTATAGTGGGTTAGGAATCGTCTGATTGGTGGATCATACATAGTTAATACAGAACCAGCCGTGTTCAATCATAATCACGTAATTCTCTCGAAATTAGTTTATAAATAAACTTTACTTAAATAAAAGAATTATGTTTTATTTTACTTCAATATCTAATCACATGAAAAAAAGTGAAATGTCTAACTAAAAAGTGATTTTATTGGCCGTTTATATTTTTATGTATATCAATGTGGATCAAAGGAAAATATATTTCCAGTTTTTGTAACTCATTTTGCTTTCAGATCGCTTAACATTAAGTTTTGAATTCACTTTGAGAAAAAGTCATTACAAATTTTATTACCGCTTATTAACTGCAACTGTTTACGCTTGCTAGGTGACGAGATCCATCCTTTCATCTCATTTATCTATTGTCTTAATTTCAAAATGCTTGGTTCAGCCTCTGTGGACTTCGAAAGACTCACCTTGGAAGTCTGCATCCTTCAGAGGCTCTAAAATGAGACAGCTATTTGAATTTGTATAAATGACAAATTCATTTTCAAAATGGGCTGTACTCAGTGAATATATAGGTATATATATAGGTATATATTTTTGTGCATTTAAACAAAACAATTTTATTAAACATTTAAAACAGTTAAACACGTCGGCCCAATAGCCTAGTTGTTAGTGCGCCGACATATGGTGCAGCAGCATGTCAGGGCATCCCGAGTTCGAATCCCGGCTCGGGGACATTTCCCTACCCTACCCCCTCTCTCTCTCCAACTTCTCTTCCTGTCTCAATACTGTCCTATCTAAAAAAGGCCAAAAATAAATCTTAAAAAAAAAAAACTGTTAAAAACGTTTCATCTCATTAGAAATAGAAATATAATGCATTTAAATTCAAATGAAATATTGGAAATACAAAGATTGCTAACTACAAAGTTTTTGAAAAATTGTTATTGTTTATTAAATTAAAATCTTTTTGTATTTCTTAATCTCTCCTCTTTTATAAAAAAAATATAATATTTTTCCCCAACATATGAATTTGGGTGTACTAATTTTTGGACTATTATCGTATTTTTTTAAATATTTCTTTTTGTTAGATTAGCTCCAGATTTGGCTTCAGTACTGACTAATCTAATGTAATTTATACACAACTATAATATTGTATAGCATCCTATAGAAAATATTAATCTAAAAGATTTGATTTGTGAGGAATGTTCTCATATATGATGAGCACTCTATATATGCAGCTCTGTGAAATGGAAGGTTACAGTTGAACTATTTCATGTTCCTATATAGTCACTCAGGTGAATAAAATTTTAGTGGTAATGCACTTATTTGGCTCGTATGAATTAGGGGCTCACCTCACAGCAAGAAGGTCGCTGGTTTGAGTCCCGGTGTCCTAACATTTTATCCTATACATCAGATTATGCTACCAACACTGTATTTGAATGGTTCTGAGGTTGGGGTCTGGAATTCGGTAGGTTAGATATTACAGCTTCATATCACACTACTCCACAGTAAAATTTACACTGGTAGCAAAATCTGATGTGTAGCATATTGCATCATCAAAATGTGCTACCTACTTTTTGAAGGGGGGGGTAGGACAATCTGACAAGGTAAAACAAATCAACAGAATCGGCCATTTGGCATTTCTGTGTGGAGTTTGTGTTGGTGTGGGTTTCATCCGGGTGCTCCGTTTTCCTCCACAGTCCAAAGACATGTGTTGTAGGTGATTTTAATAAATTAAATAAATTATTGGCTGTAGTGTATGAGTATGTGTGTGTGAATGAGTGTGTATGGGTGTTTCCCAGTACTGGGTTGCTGCTGGAAGAGCATCCGCTGCGTAAAACATATGCTGGATAAATTGGCGGTTCATTACGCTGTGGCGACCCCTGATTATAAAAGAGACTAAGCCGAAAAGAAAATGAATGAATGAATGAATGAATGATATTGTGTGCAGAAACAAACCTCTCCAGCTTTCTGAAAAGTTTTTCAGTTGAAAGGTGCTATAATATGTCGTTTGGTTCGTCGTCAGTGTAGCTTCTATTCCATTTGTAATCTCTGTGGTTTTATTCTGGCCATTTGTTAAGTACCACTTTACAGTTGCACTTCCTATACTCCGTCGTGGAGCACAACTTATAGTTGCAGAGGTGTTAATATCAACCGGCTGAGATTCTTTTATTTTAATATCGATGAAGCCTTTGGAGAAAATAACAAGTCATGATTGTGCAAAAAACTCTTTATCATAAAACAATAGTTTGTTATATGTTAAGCATTAACTCTACATTAACAGATGTTAGTAAGCAGTTTATAACTGCAGATACAAACGCTCTATTCTTGACTTATAAGCACACGTATAATGGACTTAATGATTGTGTTGTCATATTCTGTTAATTATTATTTTTTCATTACTAAATTAAGTATTGCATCATTTACAAACCAGTTATTTGAGAGTAACTGTTGGTTTTTTAAGATTATTCAGAATGAGTTGATTAATAAACTATTCAAATTTACATTTACATTATTCAGGCATATATTAATAGTTAAATTTTATGTTAATAAATGCTTTATTAACTCAACTTCATCCAGTTTTGTGACCTAATCTAAAGTGAGGACTATTTATGCTTTATAAATGCCTAATAAATGACATTTAAAGGTTCAGTTATAATCTAAACAGAAAAAAAGAATAAACAAATGTGTTCATGTCTTTTAATTTCAAGATACACAAATGAAACTGTATCAAATCTTAAAATAAATCTTTGCAAGCTTATGTAAAATAAAATTCCTGTACAGTTTCAACATCGCTAAATAACATTAAAATGTTGTATTATGATAAATCGTCAAATTATTATATTGATGTTGTTTTATCCAATTTTATTTCGACACTTTTGTTATTCAGTAATGCTTGAACTTTACAGTAATTCAACTTTTTTATAGATAAGATTGCAAAGATGTATTGTTTATTTGATACTGAGCATTTGTCATTTATAAGGGATTTATAAAGCATAAATAGTCCTTGCTTTAGGTCACAAAATGAAGGCATTTATTAACATACAAATGAACTATTAGTATATGCCTGATTAATAAGATATTTATAAATGTTGATTTGAATAGTTTATTAATCATTATTCCATGGTCTGTTGAAATTCTTGATTCTGATTGGCTGGAGGGTGTGGTATATTTCGTTGAAACGCACAGGTAGTTCCAGTCAGTTTTGATCACAGTTCGAAATAAATGCGCTTCTCCTAAACGTTTAGAGTCACTTTAGCAACTCGCATGTGCAGCGCATGAAACCGATGAGGGCTCTTAATGGCGGACGGGAAATCCGCAAAATTAGGAAAATACTCATAAACTTTGCCACAAATTAAAGAGTTTTTCAAGCGAGAATGTAGTTATTTTAAAGTCGGACCGGCAGTTTGTGTGTATGAAAGGCGCGTTTTAAAAAATGTTGGAAGCTCCAGGCGGTCAGCGGCAGCTCCGCGTACGGCTCCCCCCGAGGGAAGCTTTATGTCGGCCAGAGCATCTCCGGTTTTACGCCGCTGGATCTAATCTCTTGCATCTCTGTTGTTAAAACGTGATATATAATTAATCTTTGGTGTATCTAACGGTCATTTTCTGGACATTTGAACCTATAATTTTTTTCTCAGGTGTATTTTTTTGGCAGATCACAAAGATAAATTTCATAATTAATCTGTGAGCGTAAATAATGTAATAATACACCAATCCAGCGTGTTTGGCTGATTGCTTTTGTTTTAAAGAAGATAAATAAAGCAGAATGTTCTCCGACCTGTCCTGATATGTTTTTTTCATTATGCAGAATTCACCAATATTTAACAGCAGAGATTTCTGAAATAGACTTTTTTGCTTCAAAGACTCTAGTCTAGAGTACACTTGACTTGAAAATGCGTATTTAATTGATATGGTACCTTTTATAAAATTTGTATGTTTATTATGAAATATAAATTGCGGAAATTCTTCTATACTGTAGGTGCCAGCTTTCGCAGTATTAAAGGTAATGTTAAGGGGGAAAAAAGCTATTATACAGATCCTCCCTCGTCATAGAAGCGGTAGAAAGACAAAAGAAACGTGTGACTGGGAATGTGACTGGAAACACACTCCAGGTGTGACCGGGAATGTCTTATTTGTCCACTTGTGATCAGACTGATGAAATGGCATCCTAATAAAATTAGAAGGTAAAAACACCACGCAGATGCTCTCTCTGTCTCTCTGTCTGCCTGCTCGTCAGCCTGTCACAGCTGATTCAGCGGAGGGACTAGAAAATCTAACAAGTAAAAAACTGACATGTAGAACATGTAAAAAAAAAAAAAATCGGACAATTATTGCTCTGCAAACAGCAAAACTATTTTAAACGTAGGCCTACCTTGGCAAATGACCATGGAATAAGCGGGATAATCAACGGCTTGCCGTGCGTTAAAGGATTTTAATGCACGACGTGGAGGCAAAGGACCACACGACGAGCAGCCGTTGATTATCCCTCACTTTACCAAATTATTCTACATGATCTTAAAAACTTCCAACTACTCTTAAATACAAATTATTTGTAAATGATGCAATACTTCAATTTAGTCTTTAGAAATGAATCAGTAACAAAGTATGAAAGAATTATTAAGCACATTTTAAATGTGCTTTTAAGTCAAGAATAGAGCATTTGCAGCTGCAGTTATAAACTGCTGGTCTATTAATGTAGAGTTAATGGTTAACAAATAATGAATTAACTATTTGCTTATGCTTATGCGTATAGATGATTCATAGTCTGTGATTATTAAAGTGTAACCAGATTTATTTGTCTTGTTTCTAGTCCCAATAACAAGCATTTTCTAGATAAGCAAAGCATTGTCAAAATTATTGTCTTGCTTTAAGAACAAATATGACAATAATAATAACAATAATAATAATTCATTTTATTTGTAGTTGGCGCCTTTCTAGACACCCAAGGTCGCCTTACAACAAGCATCGACAGCCAAAACAGAAACAAATTAAAACAATTAATAAAACATTGCCGAACAAGCATATGGCCCTGTTTTTTTTTTTTTTTTAATTTTGGCACATTACTTCTGAAAACAAGGAAATATTTTGTGATTGTCTAAAAATGCTTCTTTATTTAAGAATTTTTAGATATTTGGACTAGAAAGTAAGAAAAGTGTTTTTTGTAGTGTGTAAAGAAATAAAAAAGATATGTTACCTTTTGTTACCAGCTTGGTAATGTTCAATTGCAGAACAACATTCTGAAGTTTGTCAGTTGAAACTGGACCAAGATAGATCACAGTATAGTTAAGGATCAAACTCCCCGACCTTTAAATCAAATGTAAAAGGTTAAAACATTCTCTGCCATTTCTCTGTGTGTAATGTATCGTACAGTATGTGTCCAAACTGCTTACTAACTGCATTAATTAGTGCTATAATCATAATTACCCATAACCGGTGATAACCAGAGAATCAAAATAATCCAATCGGCTATATTGTTCAGCAAGCTAAAAAAAATAATAATAATAAAAATAAATAAATAAATGCCAGAAGGAAAAGAAAATACACATTTATTTATTTCTCATGTACTAAATAAAAAAGGTATATTTTTCATCTTATTATTAACCAGTTAACTGTTAAATGCAATGGAAAAGAGATGGAAAGGCTCAGTACGAACCACAGTAGTGTGTCTTTGGAGTTCCTCCTTGTGTTCTTTATAATTAACATCACATAATAGGGTACAGTCCGTAGATGTATTTGTAGTAGTTCCATCTATGCTTACTGGAAAAACAAAAATCATTAAACTCAGTGATCGTTGTGTCTTTCATCAAAAAGTATTGTGCCCATGTTAATCAAAACTCTACCTTTGTTCATGGACAAACACACTGCAGCTTGATTAATATTTAGTATGCACGGATTTGTGCACTTCACGTCATCGCTCCATTTGTATCCTTCCATGCAACTACATTGCTTAGTTGTCTCATACAAGTTGCAATCTGCAAACAGACACATTCCAGTGTTTAGTTCTTTATATATTTTATTATTTTTGTTTGTAATATCAACTGCTGATTAACAATAAATGTACTGTTGCAATTATGCACAAGGTCTATTTTCCTTAAACCCTTGGTACATTTGGTACATTTTCATGTGTTTATATGTTGGATAAGTTATTAAATGTCCATTTACATATATTTGAAAAAAATCATAGCACAAGTATTTAAAAAAACTAGCAATGTTGTCAGAAAATAGAGTCATGAATACATGATATGCTCAAAAAATGACTTTTGTAGTTTGTTCAAACTACTTATTTAAAATAAGTTGAAACAACCCAATTCTTAAGTTTTTGGGGGGAACAAATTGTTTTATATTCAGTCAATTTAAAGATGTAGTAGGTGGTCTGCCAAAATGCTAACCGGTTAGCATATCATCTTTGAAACATACCTACCCCTACATCCAAAGCCACGCATCCTGATATCATGATAGCACCTTAAAGATGACAGAGACCCTCTAGATCATGTCATTCGACAGTTAGGAAACTTCATAGTACATTATAGTATCACAATTCCCAAAGAAAAACTCTATTATATCTAACATGTTTTCAGTTGTGTAGCAAGCAAATCTTGTCATAATGTGCACTATTTCATGCATGCAAGCATCGCTGGTCTCACTTTCTCATGCGCTTTGTTCTAAAGCAACTACTGTATGCTTAGTGGTTGGCTGGCGGCGTGCAGGAATTACATTTTTTACTAAGCCATACTTACATGCTATTTTAGACCGAATATTCAGAGGAGCTGGTAAACATTATAGGACGCGTGTCACAGGTCGTCATTGTTCAAAAATGAACCAATGTGAATATAAATGCAACTTCACCTCAATAAAGCAGTCTAGGCGGAATAGCGCTATTTACTGATGTTTTGTTGTTCAGTTAAATAAAAATCTACATTATCGATGCTGTAAAAGGTCTTAAAAGGTCTGTTCTGCTGTAATCGATCTGTGTTGGGACAACATGAATGAATTGTGTAGAACCCAGCATTTTTTTTTACAATGTACACTACCGATTAAGTGGACTGAACATAAAACTATTTAGTTGTCCCAATTAATATCTCAAGAATTGGGTCATTTCTGAACAAGCAGCAAAAACATTTTTTGAGTGCATGTATGAAATATTAAATATTGTACTTTCAAATGTTTTGTGTTTTGATATAATGTTTATTATCCTTTTTTACATTTTTAAAATAAAATTCACTCAGATTCAAAGAATTAATTGAAGTTTATTTCTAATTTAATTTCGAAAGAATCACGTGCTTATGATTGCTTGCAGCTGTTCCCGCATTATCCAATTTATGATTCACCAATCAGACGATTCCTAAGCCACTATAAATATCCAAAGTTCCATATCACAGCCATCTTTGTTTTGAAGAATCCCCCCTTCCACCCCTACTTCTCCACCTTTCCTAGATGGGTGGCACGGTGGCCCAGTGGTTAGCACTGTTGCCTCACAGCAAGAACTTCACTTGTTCTAGTCCTTACCAAGCCAGCCAACGTTTCTGTGCGGAGTTTACACGTTCTCACGTGGGTTTCCCCCGGGTTCCCTGGTTTCTTCCCACCGTCCAAAAACATGCAACTTAAGTTGATTGACTAATCCAAATGGGCACCATAGACACGCACTTAGTAAGTAGTTATCTTAAGAGCTATCACTATCTGTTCATTAGCTACTACAGCAGAGGAGATCTCGAGATCTACCTGAGCTCAAACTCCCCTCTCACCTTACAAACGGTAGGGAGCCCCGGGCTTGAGAATCTTATGAGCTCAGGGCTCTCTCCCGGGACAGCATGCCAAACAAGCTTTATAATCAATCATCAGCTGAGTGTGAACTCTTGAAAAGAGTTTTATTTCTATTGTCTATGGATTGATATTTACAGGGATGTTAAATAGTTTTGAGCCTTATTTGCAAATACAAATACATAGTGATAAAAAAAGCTATTTAAGTACAATTTTAATGATGTAATTAGAAGTTAATTACTTTTTAGAAGTAACCCAACACTAATTGTACAGTTACAATGCATTTAGGGTAATTTTTGTGTGCATGTTTTCCTGCTCTGAATGCAAGGACCTTATAATTTAAAGGTGGTGAAATGTGTGTAAAACCATCTGAACTCACTTTCCTACAGTTTGAATAATGTTGGCATGTATGCTGGAGTATGATATGTTTGTTTACGGGCAGCACGGTGGCTCAGTGGTTAGCACTGTCACCTCACAGCAAGAAGGTCGCTGGTTTGAGTCCTGGCTGGGTCAGTTGGGATTTCTCCCCGTGTTGGCGTGGGTTTCCCCCGGGTGCTCCAGTTTTCCCCACAGTTTTTTACCTATAGCACTATAGGTAAATTGAATAAACTAAATTGGGCGTAGTGTATGAATGTGTGTGAATGTGAGAGTGTATTGGTGTTTCCCAGTTCTTTGGTTGCAGCTGGAATGGCATCCGCTGCATAAAACATATGCTGGTTGTTGGTTGGCAGTTCATTCTGCTTTGGCGATCCCTGATAAATAAGGGACTTAGCTGAAGAAAAGTGAATGAATGAAGGATTGTTTGTTTACATGATGTAGAGTTGAATTGTGTTACAGTTGCCTTTGTTAAGTCAATTTCTTTCAGCTGGTCCAGAAATGCAGTGACATTCACTTCCACCGTTGACTCGAATTCAAGCTCTATATAATGTACCTGTGTGGAATTGTCTGGAAAACAAAAACGTGACAGCATTCGCTCTAACATGCAAACAGCTATTTGAAAAAAGACATGGTATTAAATCAAATATTCCCAATATGAATCCGAAAGAAATCTATAAATTACCTGCCACAGCAACCTATTAAACAGAAGTGATTCGTCGTTAATGGCGAATAAGGGAATGATTATAGCTGAATACATTTTGAACCAATGAAGCATCAACCCACCTTAATAAACAATCCCAGAAAAAGCAGGATGATACCTTTATACAACTTCATTTTCGTCCCATCAGTTTCTGCTGAATGGAACAAAGTGTAGTTATTTATCCATACACCTTCAGTCATCAGTAAAGGTCACTTCCAGAGTGAAAATGTCCTGATAGTTGACTCACTCTTTTGCTGCACAAGATGTTTATTTTTTTATTTCTTCAGTCGCATGGAAATTATGTTTTAATTTAATTCCAGGATTTTCCTCCATATAGTGGATGTCTATAAGTTTGACCTTCCAAATTGCAAAATGCAGCTTTAAAGGCTCTAAATCAGGGATGTCAAACTCAATTCCTGGAGGGCCGCTGCCCTGCACAGTTTAGTTCCAACCCTGCTTCAACACACTTACTGGTAGGTTTCAAACAAGCCTGAAGGACTCAATTAGTTTGATCAGGTGTGTTTAATTAGGGTTTGAACTAAACTGTGCAGGGCTGCGGCCCTCCAGGAATTGAGTTTGACATCCCTGCTCTAAATGATCCCAGAAGAGCAATAAGAGTATTATCTAGTGCAAGGTTGCCCAAACTCAGTCCTGAAGGGCCGATGTCTTGCAAAGTTTAGCTCCAACTTGCCTAATCGCACTGGTCTGGAAGTTTCCAGTATACCATGTGTTTAATTGTGATTAAAGCTAAAATCTGCAGGACACCAGCCCTCCAGGACTGAGTTTGGGTACCCCTGATCTAGTGAAGCAATCAGCCTTTTTCTTAAAAAAAAGTATATACTTCTTTACCAAAAAAAAACTGGCATCCCAGAGGAAGCCAAACCAGTGACCGCCGTAGGCATTCAAAATATGGACAAAAATCCTTCATGTTTTCCTAAAAACCTCAATTTTTTTATTTAAGAAAGAAAGAATATGAAACATCTTGGATTCCAATGGGGTGAGTAAATTATCTGCATTTGTTTTTATTCTGCATTGTAAAAAATATCTGGATATTAACTGTTTCTGTATTTTGTGATTCACAAGTGTTTTCCATTTATTTACAGTTGTGAATTGTATTATGAGATGTTGATCTGTGCTCTGTCGACTTTTGATGTTTAATTCAACTCTACAGTTTAACAAAGTAACTTTTATTGACATTTTAGTATGTATAAATTATGTTAAAAAAATAATATAGAGAGAAATAAGTGTGTAAAATAGAAAATGCACTGCCTGTTTATTACAAGGTTTATGTAGCGTAATATACAACACCAACCCAGACAATATATCACTTTTAACTATTACAAATGTTAATAAAAGTCACTTTTTCAAACTTTTCAAGGTTAAACATGTTTGGAAGAAAGATTAAGGTCCATTAAAGCAGTTCAAAAGTAGAAATAAACAGGAAAAAATAAAAACATGATACTTTTAATTTCATGATTTTTTTCACTTTTCTGTTTCACTTTTGGCAATGTGGTAAAATATATTTAAAATGGGATGAAACGGCTAATTTACAGATATTTTTTACAGTGAGGAAGTGAACTGATCCTTTATAAAAAAATTAAAAAATATATATATCCTTTTTCATCACATCTTATTTAAACTAAGATGAATCTGCTATTATTTTAATCACCGGTCTATTGTTTAGCACTTTATACAATTTGTTAGTGCTTCATAGTTAGGAAAAGACATAAACTTGTTTTAAAATTACAGTTGTGTGGATAGGAAATGCCATAATATTTATATTGTGCCCTGCTATTATTACAACAACTATGCTATTTTATGACATTAGTAATATATATATATTTTTCTAAATGCCTGAATTTGTTTCTTCACTTTTTAGTCCAACATGTTAACAATTGTATAGCGAATCAATTGAATTCTATATCAGGGTCGTCACAACATTGACACCATCGTTGCAATGTCATTGTCACACTCTAAAACTATTTTATTTTTAATAAAAAAAACACCATGATTTTATTTAAATATTTAAGTTAATTATCTTATTAACATATTTTAGTGGATTTTTTTATTAGATCAGCTTATCGATGTTACAGTGTGTCCCGAGGATGAGGCATGTTGTCACATTTCTCTTCGATAATTTTGTGGTAGATGATTAAGAAAGTAAATAATGTATTTATGAAACAAAACCGCATATTTGTACTACAAGTGTGAAATGAATTTGGACAAACTATTGTAGTCTGAACCCCCTATCTGCCAAACTTGTCCACAGCAGAATAAGAAAAAGGATGAATAGAAGTAATCGAAACCATCGAAAATATAAAATGACCAAAGCAAAGTGCGTTTATTTAAAATTACCAATAGAAATTGGATTGTTCATTTATTTATTCATTGATTCATTTATTCATTCATTAATTTATTAATTCTTTCATTCATTCATTGTAACGTTCAGGGGTGGTGTGACGAAGACAACGGGGCGAGGATCCAAGTGCAGAATTTTAATAAAAACAGTATAGCAATTCCTACGGGGCAAATTTAAAAATCGAAGTCAAAGCAGGCAAGAGGTCACAAGGCAGGCGGCAGGCACGGATTATCAAAATACAAGGTTAAGATCTAAACACGAACAAACAGGCACAAAGAAAACACGTTGTAACGTCACAAACAGTTGATAATAATACTGCAAGGATTGTGAGTGTGTGTGCTGCTTTTGTAGTGAATGTAATCAGTCATGACGGTCCTCCGGTGGTGTGTATGCAATCAGTCGTTATATGGAGCAGGAGTGTGTGTGTGTGCTGCATGACTGGAGTTGTAGTTCTATACCTGGCTGATCTGTAGTTCCCGGAAGTGTGAACCAGCGATCTCTGACAGAGGAGAGATCGCTGGTGATCGTGACATTCATTCATTCAATCATTCATTCATTCATTCATTCATTCATTTAAAGGTGTGTTATTTTTACCAATTCTATACTTATTTGAAGCTAAACTACAGTAAAATTAGCAATTTTGTAAAATATTAGTTTCATTTAAATTATGTATTAAATTATTAATTAAAATGCAATTTATTTGTAATTAATAGCTAATGCAAAGCTGAATTCCCAGCATAATTACTCCAGTTCTCAGTGTCATGTGATCCTTCAGAAATCATGCTGATTTAACGATCAAGAAACATTTATGACATTATTGATTAAAAAAAAAACACAAGCTACACACACACAAACGTTTAAAAAAAATAGACTGACACAATACCATAGAAGCTTAGATTTTGACACTATTAGATCCTCATACAGTCATTTTAAGCAAACTAAAGCTTCAATAGGCTCTCTTTAAATGTAACCCATAAGGAAGCAGTATGCTGTACAAGCATGGAAAATACCCTCTGAAAACATTATCTACCTGATAAGAACACAAACAAATTTTGACACCAACGTTTGCAGTATAACATGCACAACACTGACTATACATAATATCATCATCATCACCACTTATTTTTGTAAAAAGATATACCTCTAATAGATTGTTTTAGTACACATTTAATAAATATATACAGTGCGTCTGGAAAGTGTTCATAGCGCTTCACTCTTTCCACATTATTTTATGTTAAAGCCTTATTTCAAAATGGATTAAATTCATTGGTTTCCTCAACATTCTACACACAATACCCCATAATGACAATGTGAAAACAGAGTTTTTGAAATTGTTGCAAATTTATTAAAAATAATAAACCTAAAAATCACATGTACATCAGTATTCAGTATTCAGCAGCTTCACTGGAGTTCACCTGTGGTAAACTCAGTTGATTGGACATGATTTGAAAAGGCATACACCTGCCTGTATAAGGTCCCTGGGCTTGACAGTGCATGTCAAAGCACAAATCAAGCATGTAGACAAAGGAATTGTCTGTAGACCTCCGAGACAGGATTGTCTCAAGGTACAAGGCTGGGGAAGATCACAGAAAATGTTCAGCTGCTCGGAAAGTTCCAATGAGCACAGTGGCCTCCATCATCCATAAGTGGAAGATGTTTGGAACCACCAGGACTCTATAGAGCTGGCCGGCCATCTAAGCTGAGTGATTAGGGGAGAAGGGCCTTAGTCAGGGAGGTGATCAATATCCCGATGGTCACTCTGTCTGAGCTCCAGCGTTCTTCTGTGGAGAGAGGAGAACCTTACAGAAGGACACCTATCTGTGCAGCAATCCATCAATCAGGCCTGTATGGTAGTGGCCAGGCGGAAGCTAATCCTTAGCCTGGAATTTGCCAAAAGGCATCTGAAGGACGCTCAGACCATAAGAAACAAAATTCTCTGGTCTGATGAGACTAAAATAGAAGTCTATGGAGTGAATGCCAGGCACCGCTCATCACCATCAACATCATATTTAAAAGACTTGAGGCTGTAATTGCTGCCAAAGGTGCATCACCAAAATATTGAGCAAAGGCTGTGAATATTGATGTACATAATTAATAATAATAATTAATAATAATAATTCCTTACATTTATATAGCGCTTTTCTGGGCACTCAAAGCGCTTTACACAATCGGTGGGATCTCCTCATCCACCACCTGTGTGCAGCATCCACCTGGATGATGCGACGGCAGCCAATTTGCGCCAGAACCGCACACCAGCTGATTGGTGGAGAGGAGACAGAGTGATGAAGCCAATTATGATATGGGGATGGTTAGGAGGCCATGATGGACAGAGGCCAATGGGCAGATTTGGCCAGGATGCCGGGGTTAAACCCCTACTCTTTCTCGAAGAGCATCCTGGGATTTTTAATGACCACAGAGAGTCAGGACCTCGGTTTAACGTCTCATCCGAAAGACGGCGCTCACAGAGCAGTATAGAGTCCCCGTCACTATACTGGGGCATTAGGACCCACACAGACCGCAGGTTGGGCGCCCCCTGCTGGCCTCACTAACACCACCTCCGGCAGCAACCCAGCTTTCCCATGTGGTCTCCCATCCAGGTACTGACCGGGCGCAGCCCTGCTTAGCTTCAGTGGGTGACCATGTGAGAGTTGCAGAGAGCTAGCTGCCGGCTTACATGTGATTTTTCAGGTTTTTAATTTTTAATAAATTTACAACAATTTCATAAAATCTTTGGTAACACTTTATTTCGATGGTCCATTTGAGTATCAGTAGACTGTCTGCTTAATATCTGTTAATACTGACATTCAACAGACATTTAACTGACTATAAGAAACTTTGCAAGTAACTAACACTAACCCTACCCCTTACCCCAACCTGACAGTCTACTTATAATCTAATGAGAATTAGTTGCAATGTAACTTAAATTCAACAAATGGACCATCAAAATAAAGTGTGACCAAATCTTTTTTCAAATTGTCATTATGGGGTATTGTGCGTAGAATTTTGAGGAAATAAATGAATTTACATATCAGACTAACACTCTTTTGTATTATATTGCACATTGTATCTAGTCTTATAATCCATACTTATCTGTCAATCAATGGCACTACTCTGAGATAAAAACAACAACTGCCATTGACTGTTGTATTAGCAATCATACATTCAATCTCACAGTCACTTAATTCTAATCCGACTTAATCCGACAACCTTTCCATACAGTATAGACATTAAAAAAGAAGGCCTTCTTGTCTCGCTCCATTACGTATTCTAAATAAATAAATACATCTGATACAATGGTGCTCCTGTTTTTGTGCATACCTTGAATAATGTATTAATATTTCAAGATTTCTAACAGGCAAGTACTTCCCTTTCCATCAACTTACTGAACAAATTTGGATGCTAATACTATCAAAAGCTTTAAAGCATCCATAAAGTCAATTATAAGTGTGTTGTTTTGTCAACTGTTCTACTAGTTCTTTAAAAACATAAATACTGTATATTAGTCAGTGTATGCTGAGCCTTAAAGCCAAACTGATTAACTGATAAACACCTAATCAATCTAAAAAAACTCTTGGACACAACACTAGTTAATGCAATTATTTATTTAAATTATTAATTTATTAACTTTATTTAATTTAAATTATTATTTATAATTTTTTCAATCATAAAATAATAGAATCAATTATTAAAATAAAAATGACAAATAAATAATTTAAATATTATTATTATTATATTATTATTATTATTATATTATTATTTTAATTGTTATAAATTATTTTATTTTATTCAGTAATTGATATGATTTAAATAGTGAAGTACAATAAATAAAGCAAAACTTTCTAAAGTAAAATTAAAATGACAATTTTTAAATACTCAATTACAGTAACAGTTTTTGCAGGTTTCACCAGGTTAAACTGAAGAATTTTTAAGCCTATTATGAATTAGATTTTGGCGCCACGGTAGCGTAGTGCGTAACATGTTCGCCTCACAGCAAGAAGGTCACTGGTTCGAGCCTCGGCAAGGTCAGTTGGCATTTCTGTGTAGAATTTGCATGTTCTCCCCATGTTCGCGTGGGTCCAAAGTCACACAAGTCCAAAGACACGTAATAGGTGGAATGGGTGAGCCAAAATAGTCTGTAGTGTATGTGTGAATGAGTGTGTATGGATGTTTCCAGGTGATCGGTTGCAGCTGTAAGGGCATCCGCTGCATAAAACATATGCTGGATAAGATGGCTGTTCATTCCGCTGTGGCGACCCATGATTAGTAAAGGGACTAAGCCAACAAGAAAATGAATGAATGAATGAAGTTTTAATGACTTGGATTGTTGGTGATTGTGTGGGCCTGATTGGGTAGCTATCCATGAACAAAGCAAATTTAAGACCTGTTTAAAAATTAAGACCTACAGTGCAACACAGTATTTCCGTAAATGTAACACTTTTTAACACCTAACATTTTTTAGATTTAAGATATTTTAAAATCCCACAGAGTAATGAGAGTAAATATCATTTGGTATTTCCACCTTAATTCCACCATCTTTTTTCCAAACTACCTACTTTGCCAGATTTATCCTTATAAGAACAGGAAACAACATTTATGACAATATAGACTCTGACAGGAGCTCATGTGTCAACAAATCAGTGTTCAAACAAACTGCAAGAAGCGCCTACACTGTAAAAAAATTAAAAGTTGACTCAAGTCAAAATTCTATGGCATCTTGTTGCAGAGCTATTTTGAGTTGACTCAGCTTTCAACCCAAGTACTGCACTTCACTCTTTTTTTTTACCGTGTATAGGACTCCAAATCATACATTTTCAGTTGTAATTTGATCTAACACTATATATATCTACAGTGCTCAGCATATATGAGTACACCCCTCACAAATCTATCTTTTAAATTCATATTTTTAAAAGGGAGGTATACAATATTATATCTGTGCATGTACATTAGATTAGTCCGTACTGAAGCCAAATCTGGAGCTAATCTAATAAAATAACTTACTGCACGATAACGGTTCAAAAACTAGTACAACCAAATGTATATGTTATAGAAAAAATATTAAACACAATTTTTTAAAAAAGAGGAAAAATCAAGAGAAGCCAAAAATATTAGTTGAAATTTTGTAGGTTGTAATTTTTTATTTTTATTTTTTGCAATATTTTGCTTGAATTTAATTGCTTTATTTTTCCATTTCTAAAGATGCTTGGTGACTAAAATATTATTTTAATAAATATATCTGTTTAATAATTTTTTTTATGCATCAAAACGCATTGCCTATATTCACTAAGAAATTGATAAAAATATTCATTTTCAAAATTAATTCAGCAATTAAGTTCATCAGAAGTGACTTTAAAGATTTTTGTAGTTCTGAAAATTATGTACATTTAAAAAAAAAGCACAAAAAAATACTTTGTTGTTGTAACCCAACATTGGGTCAAATATAGACAAACCCATTGTTCTGTTTTTTTTAATTAAATGTAAATTAGGTCCCACTTTATTATAAGTGGCCTGAACTACTACATACGTGCATCAAAACATAATATAATACAATGTACATACTGTGTGCATAACAAATTGCAGAACACTTGTGTTGCTTTTGAGGTGTGTGATCAGGTAAAGTGGATGGCTCAACAGTGTAATTATAAACGTAATTACATGCAGGTATTTAATCAAGCATATTAAAAACATTGTATATACACAATAAGTACACTGTAACAAATGATTAATTTCTCTGTAAGAGCAAATTAGTTAAGCCCACTTAATATAAAGTGACAACGTTACACTTTGTAAACCCAGTTTGTTATATTTATTGTTTGACCCAATGTTGGGTTACCGCAACCAAGCATTTTTTAGTATGAACTTTCTACTCATTGAAAATCTCAAAAATGATTTTACATTGATAGTCATATTCAACAACTCAACACCAAACGCAATTGAGCTCTAAATCAGAATATGAGAATGATTTCTGAAGTATCATGTGACATCCAAGATAAAAAGGCGAGCATAGGAGACTTCTCAAATAACCTGTATAGCACAATAACCCATGTTACCGCTAGTTTATACAATAACTCAAATCAATTTAAAGTCGAACGTACCTCTTTGCCATGCAAGTCCTGTCCTCATTATTGACCCATGAATTTGAGGCACAATTTTAATGCAGCGATCACTTTAAAAAAAAAAGCTTCAAGTGGCCGTTCTGACCGCGTGACAGGATGAAATGCTATTCCCAATAACTCCTCTGATTTGCATCATTGAATCACATGACTCAAATGTATCAATAGAGACCTGTTTTAGATGAGTCTAATAAAATGGCTCCTTGTGGTTCATATCATAGCTTTCTGTAAAGTCAATAATAGCACAGTTTTAACTAAAACATATCTGTTTTGTAGCTAAATAATAATTTTTATATTTTAAAAGAATCAAAAATAAGCTAAAATTACTCTTTATTATCAATGTGGCAGAACAATACTAGTTTAAAATTAATGTAGGATTTGCTTGAAAATGTGAGTAAATATCATTAATAATTACAGTCTCACAGACCAAGTAGGATAACCAAAATAGCACTGGTATAAATATCCACCTTTTTTACCCGAAATAAATCCCACAGATGTACACTGAGCAATATCAAGATCCCAGAACGTCACCAGTCTTCAACATCATTAGTCTTTTTCTATTCAAGATGATGTGCAACACACACAAAACCACCACTCTTTTTCATAGGTAAACACCACTCGTTCTCTCATACTTTGTATTATCGTTATCAGGGACCACCATCGCAGGCTTTCTGGTCATTCACGTCATCTGATTTGTTAGAATGTAAATTTGTATTTAGCGAAGGCGCTGTGCAAAACCCTCAGATGACCCTGCTTATCTTCTTTCTCCAGTACAACCGTCGTCATTTGCATGTATTTTGTTTACAAGCAGCATTTTTTCCTCATGCTATAAACTTTATCTGGTGTGACTAGTCAAACCTCCTTGCAGGCTTTGTTGGCTCGGTTTGGTTCTTGGGATATAAAACAATGCACGGTTGAGGAAATAATCAGTTGTTTTCATGATTCTATATCTTTAGAAACATTGACAACTCATGTTTGACAAACTCATTGACAAAACAGATGTTTTACATATAGTGTGCTTTTTATTACAGCTTGTACGCAAATCCTTTTGATTATTTTAAAATGTATATAGTTTGTCGAGAGTATATTTTATGCAAAGTCAAAAATGCATTATGACGCTGAAAAATAGCACCGAATGTTCCAGAATAGCTACAGCCTTGCTAGTTTGAATATCAGTAAAATACAGTTGTTTGGGGAATCAAGCCTCAAGGAAATAGAGCCTGTCAACAGCAGGTGCTTTCATTTATTCCATCAAAACAAGAATAGAACAAGCTTATGACAGATCGCAACTCACGAAAAAAAGTCCACTGAATAACCGAACTAAATTTGCATTTGAATTTGCATGTTCTCATAATTTTTTTATGACATGGCACCTACTTTTCTGCCTTATGTTCTCTGCGATATTTTCTGTTCATTGTTTGTGATGACAGTTTACATCAGGTTGATTTTTGTATATATATAGTTGAAGTCAAAATTATTAGCCACCCTGTGCTTTTTTCTTTTTCAAATATTTCCCGAATGATGTTTTACAGAGTAAAGAATTTCTCACAGTATTTCCTTGAATATTTTTTTCTTATGAAGAAAGTCTTATTTGTTTTATTTCAACTCGAGGAAAATAGTTTTAATTTTTTTAAAGACCATTTTAAGGTCAGTATTATTAACCCCCTTAAGCAATGTAATTTTCGATTGTCTACAGAACAAACCAGCGTTACACAATGACTTGCCTAATTATCTTAACTTGCCTACTCTGTAAAAAAATATCTATAATTTTACTTTAATTTTACTAGAAATTTCCTTAAATTTAAATCTCTGGTAAATTTCTGTATTTTAATATCTGTTATTTTACGGTAAATTTCTGTAATTTAACAGACGTTATTTAACTTTTTTTCCTGGCACCCCAGCTGCCGGAAATAAAACTATAAAATTATAGATTGTTTTTTACAGTAACATAATTAACTTACTTAAGTCTTTAAATTGCTGAATGCTAGTCTTGAAAAATGTCTGGTAAAATTGTATGTACTGTCATCATGGCAAAGATCAAAATAATCAGTTATTAGAAATGAGTTATTAAAACTATTATGTTTTTAAAATGTGTTCTATCCGTTAAACAGAAATTGGGGGAAAAAATATACAGGGGGGCAAATAATTCAGGAAGGCTAATCATTCTGATTTCAACTGTATACCACACTATTGTTACCTATCTTATCTTGTCACCTATCCGTGTTTTAGGAACAACAAATAATAACTTGACCTTTAGTTGATCATTTAGTATCAGAAGTGGCTTATATGAAAGGCAAAGGCCTCTAGATTACGCTTATTTTACCAGAATAAATAACAGTATATAAATAACAGTAAAGTATAGAATATAAAGTCATGCTGCAGTGGAAAAAGGATGAATATTGTGTGTGACTCCCATGAGCTTGGAGGACTGCATCCATACATCTCTGCATTGACTCAAATAACTCATTAATAAAGTCATCTGGAATGACAAAGAAAGCGTTCTTCCAGGACTCCCAGAGTTCATCAAGATTCTTTGGATTCCTCTTCAATGCCTCCTCCTTCATCTTACCCCAGACATGCTCAATAATGTTCATGTCTGGTGACTGGGCTGGCCAATCCTGGAGCACCTTGACCTTCTTTGCTTTCAGGAAGTTTGATGTGGAGGCTGAAGTATGAAGAGCCGCTCTATCCTGCTGAAAAATTTGCCCTCTCCTGTGCTTTGTGATGTAATGGGCAGCACAAATGTCTTAATACCTCATGCTGTTGATGTTGTCATCAACTCTGCAGATCTCTCGCACACCCCCATACTGAATGTAACCCCAAATCATGATTTATTTCTTAACCAAACTTGACTGATTTCTGTGAGAATCTTGGGACCATGCGGGTTCCAGTAGGTCTTCTGCAGTATTTGTGATGATTGGGATACACTGCAGTTTAACAGATGATTCATCAGAAAAATCCACCTTCTGCCACTTTTCCAAATGATCAACTAGAAGTCAAGTTATTATTTGTTGCTCTTACCACCGGGATCGACAACAAGACTTTTGTCAGGTAGCATATAATCACAGCAACAGTCTTAAACTCAAACACATAGATTATTTGTTGATTTGCATCAGCCAAACCCTGATTTAGGCCATGTCCACATCTATACAGGTATGTTTATTCCCAGCTTTTGTTTAAAAAATCAAAAGTCCACATCAAAACACACTGTGATGCATGTTAAGGGCACTCTGAACTAACAGGAGAAGATAATAACACTTCTATGGTGGCTTCCCACTAAGCAGAGAATTAGGTATTTCAAGTCAAGTCAATGCAAGCATAAGAACAGAAGCGGAATATGTCATGTGTTTGGCATGAACATGCAGAATATGCCTTTTGGAGCCTTTTCACAATTACAGGTTTCTCAACAGCAGAAGTCGTCATAGTTGAGTAAACTTGAATGCAGTAAATGGGAGAGTACAACAAATATTTTTTTTTACAATCCTATTTGCTGAAATAATGGTGTTATAAAGACTTTCAGGAAAAGGGAAAAATATATAGTGTGAGACTGATAACGGCAGCCAGAAGAGAAAACTAAGTCAAATTTACTGTCCTGCCACCATAGACACTGCATTGCAAACAGTGGTATTTCATTCGGAATTTGAAGCAAAGATGGTATGATACATACATAAATACATATAAATGTTCATACAAAATCAAAATATTAAAAATGTTCAAGGATTTAAGATGCTGATGAACGTTAAATGCATTGGGTCTATTCACATCTTTCATCTTTTCACACTGGTTGTAGTGTCCACTCGACCAATCTGTACACAGAGTTTAGAAAAAATCTTCATCCTGAGTTTTCAGAAACTTTCAATTTCAGTCTCTATAATTGTGTTTTCGTGTGAACAAACAGTGAAACCATGTGGAAAAAGTATGGTTTTAAAAATACCTGTGTTTGTGTGGACAGGGCCATAAACTTAAATTCCCCTCGGACACACCCTGGAGGTTTTCAGTTAATTTAAATAAATTACAACATTTGTACATGTGCAATGTTCTTTGTTGCTGGACAAAAGTCACAAGACATGCAAATGAACAAACAAAACATTTAATCTTTTTAGGTAGTTTATAATTAGTAGCACATTTATAGCTGTGCATAATGGCAACTTCAGCACAGACCAAATGTTATAGTTAAAGGGATCGTTCTATCAAAAAATAAAACTTACTATTTACTCTCCCTCAAGTGGTTCCAGAGTTTCTGTCTTCTGTTGAACACAAAAGAAGATATTTTGAAAAATGTTGGAAACCTGTAACCATTGTTGGAAAATCAAATACCATGGAAGTCAATGGTTACAGGTTTCTAACATTTCACATTTTTACAAGGGTGAGTAAATGATGACAGAATTTTCAGTTTTGGGTGAACTATCCCTTTAAAGGTTTAGTTTAACCCAAAATGAAAATGTTATAATTACTCACCCTTGCATCATTCCAGACTCCTGAGACCTTTGTTCATCTTTAGAACACAAATTTAAGTTATTTAAGGTGAAAGCCGAGGGCTGCCTCATCCTCTTTAGATGGCAAGGTTTCTAAAAGGCATATGCACAGTGCTCATAAACGTGCGCACCTATGCTGACACCGAGGAGAACAAATGGTTGAATAAAGTCTTTTTTTGTTTTGTGTGTGCACAGAAGTATTCTCGTAGCTTGATAATATCCCAGTTTCATCAATGAAGGCATGTATGGTTGAGGATTTGTTTTTGTAAATAATGTTTGCCTATGTTTTTTTTAATTAAATCTATGTTTTTTTTAATGCTATATCTCCATGTTATTTTTTTAACTCAAAATCCCAATAACCACTGACTTGTATGTTTTTGAAAGGACCACATCATCAAATAAAAATCTTCTGTAATGTTTGACTGAAGACAAAAAGTCAGTTTCATTTTTGAGTGAGCTAACCCTTTTAAAGCAAACATATCATTACTGTATATTTTACATTTTGATTAATGAAACTCAATTTAAATCTAATGTTGCATCAACGCACTTTGACTACACCGTACGAAATATCATTGCTTCTTTTAAAAAAATGTTAACTAGAAAATTGCTTATGTTTTTTAGATTTACATTAATTGCCATTTCTTAGTAAAGGTCTGAAAACGTACAAGCAATTTCTTACATAAATGCTTCTGGGCTAGTTTTTTTTTTTTCAGTGTAATTGTACTGTATACAGTATGAAATGTAAATCATAAATCAGTAGAAATGAATTAAAAGGCGATTTGTTTGTGGTTCAATCCACCTTCAGGCCAGTTTTACATTCTTCTCTCTATACACAGAGATATGTGTTTTTATTGGACCAGAAAGGTCTCCTGAAAGCTTTATTTAGCATGAAGTTCCTGCGGGCTTCAATATGCCGTTCACTGAGTCTTTGGACAGTCTCCAGCCCCTCATTTCTGTTTAAAAACCCTGACATTTAGCCTAGAAATGGAACGCTGAAATGTCAAAATGACATTTGTCTGTTTATATTATAGCAGTTATGACAAAAACCTAAAATCAGCTTAACCAATCTGCTTTAATAAAACGTTCACTCATTCATTTTCCTTTGGCTTAGTCTGATTTTATCAGAGGTTGCCACAACGCGATGAACCACCAACTATTCCAGCATATGTTTTTTTACGCAGCGGATGCTTCTAGTTGCAACCCAGTACTGGGAAACACCCATACACTCTCACATTAACACACACTCATACACTACGGCTAATTTAGTGTATTTAATTTACTTACACCACATGTCTTTGGACTGTGGGGGAAACCGGAGCACCCGGAGGAAACCCACGCCAGCACAGGGAGAACATGCAAGCTCCATACAGAAATGCCAACTGACCCTGGACTCAATCCAGCGACCTTCTTACTGTGAGGCGACAATGCTAACCACTAAGCCACCGTGCCGCCCTTTAATAAAACAGGATTGTTATTATTATTAGCCTGCAGTTTGAAGACAATATCTAAAAACTAATTTAATTTAAAATGGTCTCTCTTAAAAATGGGCCTGCAGGTTTGTCTCTTTTAACATCTGATAAATCACTAATTTTGTATTTATTATATTATATTATATTTTCATGTTAATCTTGAAGTGGACATTAAAGGGATAGTTCACCTTAAACTGAAAGTTCTGTCATCATTTACTCACCTTTGTTTTAAATCGTTATGAGAATGTTCCTGTTGAACACAAAAGAAGATAATTTGAAAATTGTTAAAAAACAGTAACCATTGACTTCCATAGAATTTGTTTTTCCTACTATGGAAGTCAATGGTTACAGGTTTTCAGCTTTCTTCAAAACATCTTCTTTTGTTTTTAACAGGAGGAGGAAACTCATAAAGGTTTAAAACAAGTAAAGGGGGAGTAATTAGTGAGTAAATTTCATTTTTGGGTGAACTATCCCTTTAAGGGCCGGTGAAGAGCACTGGCGACATCAGCTGGACAAATATAGTAATAACCAAAAAATCCCTCTTCAATTACTTTTATATAAGTATATAACATATGTTTTATATTAAAGATAACAATCTAAGTTAATTTATAAAAATAAGTAGACACAGGACAATATAATTTACACTAATAGATTGTGTGTTGTGCAATATATGAAGAAAAAAGTTGTTTTGTGAATAAACTACTGCACAATAAAAAAATATATATTTAAATGACTAAAAACAGTTATGCGTTTTTGAAAAAGAACTGCATACAGTGTAATCTAAATGTATACATATTTATTGTTGGAACCAATTAATAGATTTAAAAACAAGTCAATAACATACATATTATTTTTAATATTTAATAAAAATGTATATATATATATATTGCATTGTACTGCTTGATAATTAAGCATCTTTCACCAATTCTCATTGGAATAATGAGAAAATTGTACAGTTTTAAATGTATAATGTCATTGCTTAAACTTACTTTATTAACATTCATTCATTTTCATTCGACTTAGTCGTTTATTTATCAGGGGTCACCACAGCGGAATGAACCGGCAACTATTCCAGCAAATGTTTTACACAGCGGATGCCTTTCCAGCCGCAACCCAGTTCTGGGAAACACATATACACTCATATTCACACACACTTATACACTACGACCATTTTAGTTCATTCAATACATCTATAGTGCATGTGTTTGGACTGTTGGGGAAACCAGAGCACCCGAAGGAAACCTACGCCAACACGGGGAGAACATGCAAACTCCACACAGAAATGCCAACTGGTCCAGCTGGGACTCAAACCAGCGACCTTCTTGCTATGAAGTGACAGTGCTAACCACTGAGCCACCGTGTCACCCTTTATTTACATTATGTAAGAAACAGTTAATGATGTTCTTTTATTATATTTCGTGGTGTACTATAAGACATATATGAGGAATTGAGCAGGCCTGCAGCAGCACATGATGCACACACTCATACTTTTATTAGAAAAGAACATTCTCTTTGTCATTTGCATTTGTACTTCACATCTTTACAGACATCATTGTAGTGCATTTTGTACAAAATATTTTCTTTGGATTTATATACAGCAGCTAGACATAAAAAAAGAATACAAATGTGACAGATATACAGTCTAGTACAAAAATATTACACCTAGATAAAGTTGTTTCCCTCAAAACACTTACACCATCAATATACAGATATTTACAATGTTACACCGAGGTCTCCAGCTCCACATCAGGCAGAAACGTTTGCGTCTCTTCCTGATCTCCAGCATCTTCCTTTAAGGTGCCATTCATTTCTTTCTGACCGTCAATCTGCTAAAGAAGAATTACCACAGTGAAATCTCTCAAAGCAATGATGCAGTTTAGAGTGTTTACATCACAACAGTGCACTTAAAATAGAAACTTAGAGGAAGAAAACAGATTCACAAAAACAAGAGTCGTCCATGACTATTGAACAACCTTTTTAAAGGGCCATGAAACACCAAAACACATTTTTTGGGCTGTTGACAGTCATATATGTGTCCCACGCTGCTATAAACACTATTAGGACACATATAATTGACTAAAAAGTGAAAATTGGTTGTTTTTGCGCTATTTCGAGCAAATTCGTTCTTCCGGTTTGAAACAAATTTTTGTGGCTGCGTCACGCCGTTGAGGTCTTTGCATATGGTCCAGCGTGTAGAGTGGACGTCTACCCGGAAGCGAACAAATTGACGTCAGTCAGCGTGCAGCATTAATTCATGACATGGCCTTTGTTCAAACCAATCAGAGCGCTCTATTGTGTATGACGCGGAGCTTCATCAATATGCATGAACTACATATACAGGAAGTGTTTACCTGTGACAAGTTTCAAACGGCAGAGAGACGCTACGTTTTGTCGCCAGCCGAGAGGATTGGTTCGTCGGTGTTGCGTTGATAAATGTGCCGCAGTATTTGTTTCCATTTCCCCGAGATGAGAGTAAAGCTTGCGTGTGGACCCAAGCAGTTGGAATAAAGTGGTGTATTACCACGCGTCATAAATACGTTTGCAGAGAACATGTCACCTGATCGGTAAGTAGGCGTTTAGTGGTGTTTGTTTGTTGATGAAGATGGCAAAGTTAGTTGGTTTCGTCTGCAATACTCTTTCAGTGTTTAAAGACAGACCTTAGTCAAATGATTAGAACTGTTGCTGAGTTTACAGCACGTTAATATCACTACAGTATTATAGACTGAAGAATCCGTGTAAAGTGTAAACATCTTAATCAAACGATTACTGTCGTGTATATTTTTCGCCGCATTTAGTGACAGATTAGTCTATACACACACGGCTTTCTGACGCTGCCTACCAGGTGCATTTAGTTACCGAGAAATGCAGGATTTATTTTCCTGAAATATGCCGTGCGTTTCAAATACTCCATTAAATCTGCACTCCTTCAGCAGTTACTAACATTTAATATCTGGTTTGTCACGGGGGACACACAGGAAATGTTCGTGAATAAACGTTAAAGTGCCAAACTGCAGTTAAAGTCCACGAATTAATAATTTGGCAAATAATTAGATGACTGAAGTCCATGTGAACATAGTCCGTCTTTCTCACCCTGCGTCTGTGTCAATGGTCTGTGTGTGTGTGGGTTTGAAAGTCAGCGCGTGCACAAATGGAAACTCCCATTTATATGCAAAACCTTCCCTCTTTCCCTCACCCGACACTCCTACCTAAACCGAGCTGGACACACCCACTTTCCTGAGCTTTTACAGACTGTAGGTGTGAAAACACCACGCTGAGACTGGGGGGTTTCGTGGCCCTTTAAGCACAAGATCCCTTACTCTCGGCCTTGCTGAAAGGCAAGATCAACCCCGCAGACAAAAAAAGTCTGAGGAACATGGTGTAGTGTAAATGCACACAGGGGTTTCTTACCCTGTGCTCAGCAGTAGTTTTACAGCAAGCGCTGGGCTTCAGAAGAGACTGGGCTGTTTTCAGCACAGGATACACTGTGCCGGAGGCCACGTTGTCTCCTTTTGTTGGCCCTTCAAATAAAATTAGTGAAACAAATGAATGATACATGACAACATTGTATTGATGTGTGTGTTTAAGTGTAATGGTTATAACCCTAACCTAAATCCTAACCCTAGCCATAACATGAACAAAGTATAAACCTTTTTTTTTACAGTATTTAATTAATTAATATTTATTAATCATAGTTCAAAATATTACTAATTAAAAAATCCAAAGTTGTGTTTGTTATTAACATTAGTTAATGCATGATAAGTTAACAAGATCTAACTGTTAAATAATAATATATAATAATAACAATAGGGTGACATGGTGGCGCAGTAGGTAGTGCTGTCGCCTCACAGCTGGTTCGAGCCTCGGCTGGGTCAGTTGGCATTTCTGTGTGGAGTTTGCATGTTCTCCCCGTGTTCATGTGGGTTTCCTCCGGGTGCTCCGGTTTCCCCCACAGTCCAAAGACATGTGGTATAGGTGAATTGGGTAGGCTAAATTGTCCGTAGTGTATGTATGTGAATGAGAATGTATGGATGTTTCCCAGAGATGGGTTGCGACTGGAAGGGCATCCGCTGCGTAAAACAAATGCTGGATAAGTTGGCGGTTCATTCCGCTGTGGCGACCGCAGATTAATAAAGGGACTAAGCCGACAAGATAATGAATGAATAATAATAATAATAATAATAATAATGATAATAATAATAAAATACTAATAAATATTTTTTTTAAATTGATGCTTCAATAACAAACATACAAATTCGAACCTACAAAAAAGACAGTGATACTAACAATGATAGTAACTCAAGAGAGCAGGTTCATTGATATTATAATACATTTAAATCAGTTTAAAAAATGAAGAATAAAAATAAACATACATACATAGTGTATTAAATGTGTTGTTTATCTTAGTAAATGCAAAAAACAATGTATTTCAGTAAACATATTTCAGTCATTTTTATGTAATCTTTCAATTTGGTGTTTCGATTTTTATGTTAGGTCTCTGATAACACTTTACAAAAGGGTTTCATTACTTAACTGCTAGTTAGCATCAACTTCTGTAATAACAAAGAATACTTCTACAGCATTGTGTGGACGTACAGAGAACCATAATGTCATGTCTCACAGGACAACAGTGCTACATAAATTATTCATAAATACAAACACAACACTTGACATAAGCGCTATTTTCTAACTAACATATACTATAAGATACTTAACTATACACATAAAACAGGCTATACAAGTACTTTACATGAGACTGAACAATGTTGTGCAAGAGAGGTATTTAAGGTTGAATGTTGTGCGAGAGAGGTATTAAAGGTTGAAGTAAGCAGTGCAAAATTGATTGTGGTACACATCATTTTCATTATCGAGTTCTTGTAAGATGGAGTTTGAATAAAGTGTCAGGTGTATAAAGAGAGAAGTGTGTTTCTACAGGTGGTTTGTCAAGCCCACTCACCTGTATGAAGCACAATTTGAAATGCACAATGTTTCCAAAGAGACATGGAGTGATTAAGAAATTGTCTATAGTGCAAATGTGCAACCTGGTGCCAGAGTCAGAGACAACTACATTTTTATAAACGAACATTTAATCAATATTAATGAACAATAAAAATACAAATATTCCTTATTCTTAGTTCATTTATCTTTATGCATGAATTTTTTTCCATGCAATTTTGAGGGAAAAGGTCCAAACTGGGAAATTGTTGGTCCTATAGCAGAAACTCTGACATTAAATAAAAGTAATAAAATTAAGTAAAAAAAAAAAAAAGTTAAATTACAGAGAAAACAGTGTGGAAAAAAAATTAAAAACTATAACTTGCAAACTTGCAGTTATACACATTTGTATTTAGAATTTGCGAGATCTTTATTAGCAATTATGAGGGTCAGATCTGTAATATATAAAGCTTCAATTACCTCGTATTGTGTTATTTTGCAGTGAAAACTTCTACCTGTGATGCAGCTGATGATCAGTCCGACGACCAGCACAGTGCAGGAACTGAGAGCGCTGTACCACATGTAGGACAAAGAATAGAACCCATGCAGACCCGCAGACCTGCTGAAAAACAGAGATTTCATTCTGTCACTCAATATATATATATACAGCGGGGAAAATAAGTATTGAACACGTCACCATTTTTCTCAGAAAACTTAATCTTAAAGGTGCTGTTGACTTGAATTTTTCACCGGATGTTAGAAACAACCAAAGAAATCCATTTATGCAAAGCAAACTATTCTAAATAATTTACAAATTAAGTTATGCGTGATAAAATGAAATGACACAGTAAAAAAGTATTGAACACATGAAAAAAGGAAGGTGTAAAAAGGCAGTGAAAGCCCAGACAGCAGCTGAAATCTCTCAGTAGTTCTTCAGCAACCCTCTACCCCTCCTCAGTGTAAATGAATATCAGCTGCTTCAGTCAAACATCTACATTAGCAAGATGAAGATGAAACCAGGGAGACAATGATCCAAAGCACAGCCAAGGAAACTCTCAAATGCTTTCAGAGAAAGAAACTCAAACTGTAGAATGGCCCAGCCAATCCCCTGACTTGAATCCAATAGAGAATACCAATTAAAGCTCAGATTTGATAGACAAGACCCACAGAACCATCAAGATTTTGACACTCTGTTGGAGTTTGTGAAAAACTCGCACATGAGCAATGTATGTGCCTTCATTCTCCATATGAGAGGCGTCTTTAAACTGCCGTCACCTAAAAAGCCTTTTATATAATGTATTAAATACATTTCAGTAGTTCAGCACTTCCTCCTTCTGTCATTTCATTGTTATTACACACAATGTTTGCATTGTTTGGGTTTTTACCTAAATCTGGCTCAATCCCGTGTCAACATCCCATTTAGAAATATTATTCCAAGGAAAAAACATGACCCGTTCAATACTTATTTCCCCCACTGTCTATATAAACTAGAACCCATGCTGATATTGATCTTCATGTCACCTGTCAGCCTCTAGAACAGCAGTCGCCGCTGTGATGTTTTCAGATACGTCTGGTACTGTGATGGTGGAGTTAAGCAGAGGAACCACAGAACCCGGCATCCGAGATAAAAAACCTCCAATGCCAACCCAGAATGCCATGAGCAGACCTGCTGAAAGTCCCGTTACAGCTCCCTGATTGAGAAGAGAAGTGTTTATGTGAAGCTGGATGCATAAATTTATGGATTCGATTGGATGAATGGATCGAAAGAACTTACAATGCTGTTTGCAAATGGAAAAAAGATGCCGAGACAGAAGAGACCAAGCAGCGGCCCGCCGATCATCCCGAAGATACTGAGAGCAGCCTGAAAAATATGACAAGAGGTCAAGGATGATGTGCATCCAGATTGATTATACGGCATAAAAGCAACAGACTGATTGATTAAACTGACATTTTCCATTTACTATAACCTTCTATGTGAAGCTGCTTTGACACAATCTACATTGTAAAAGCGCTATGCAAATAAAGGTGAATTGAATTGAATTGAATTGATTGTTACTTTGGACACAAATAAAAAATATCACATTTTTTCGTTTCTTAATTGCATGTTTATTTCATACAATTAAGAATTGTGAGAATATTTTTGGCATATTTATAAAATCTTATTTCTGCCACTATGCTTAGAATCACAATTGAGACATATAAACTATTGTTTATAAATTCTGACAGAAACAAAGAGCTGAGAAATTTTAATGAATCAGAATTTTAAGGCATAAACTCAGAATTCCCAAAAAGATAGTATTACATGATGTAAATTAAAAATCTGCAAAACACGTAGAATTCTAAAATACAAACTTAAGAGTCCAAGATGTAAAGTCCAAAAAAATAAATAAATAAATAAAAAAGTCAAATAAAATTGTGAAGTGTAAAGTCAAAATAGAGCCTTTTCACATTTCTGTGTTTCTCAACAGCAGAAGTCGTCATAGTTGAAAAAAATAGAGCACAGTGAATGGAAGAGTACAACAAATATTTTTTTACAATCTTATTTGCTCAATTAATAATAGAAAAACTGTTCAAAACAATGATCTTATCAAGACTTTCAGAAAAAGGAAAAAAAAATAGTGTGAGACAGCAGCCAGAGGAGAGAATAATGTCAAATTTACTCTCAGCCCTATAGACAATGCATTAGATACACCTCGTATAAGCGGTAATTTGTTTACACATATAAATGTTCATATGATTTAAAATATATATAAATATTAAAAAGTTTCAAGGATTTAAGATTATGATGACCGTTAAACTCGTTATAACAGGCTTGTGAAAAGGGTCCGTTCAAAAAAAGGTAGAAATTTTAAGATGTAAACTAAGAAATAGGGTTGTATGATACTATAATTTGATACTGGCATGTTCTTAAACATCACTGATTTGCCATTAGCTTCACGGGCTCAACTGAAATGACTGTGATTGGCCGTGAAGGTCATCAGTTCATCGAACTCACCGCTGTTTACTGAGTGTAACCACAGATACTAGGACACTGGAACATGTTAAAAACGCAATTCTTCAGCATCGTATGTCAGCTTATAGATAAACCAGCTGATCAACATCACTCTGAAATACTCCAGTGTCCCTATATCTGTGGTTACATGGTTAAGAATTTGAAAAGATGTAAGTTTTAAATTCTAAATAAAAACTGAACCTTAATAAAAACATAGAATTTTAATTTGTAAAATCAGAATTCTAAAATATTTCTAATTTCATTTTGCAAACTCAAAATGCAAATTCAGAATCCAGAAATGTAGAATTCCAAAATAAACACATTAGCATTTTGTTTTTTATTGTTCTAAACTCAGAATTCTAGGATGTAAATCAGACTTGTAAAACCTCTGGAGTCTTACCTGAAGAACTGAACTGTTCATCAAATGGACGAGATAAGCCATAGCCAGACATATGATCCCGTATAACAGAGCTGGATGAGGAATATAATCATGCATTATGAACATTTGAGCTCTCAGATGAAACGTTTGCATCTGAAATGACGATAGACAGTCACGTCTCACCCAGCAGCTTTGACAGCAGTGTGGCTCTGGCCTCCGTCATTGAGTAATGCGGTTTGATCAGATCCACCATGGTCACTGTGGCCAATGAGTTAAAAGCTGATGATATCGTACTGCGAGACACAATGACAGTTCATTTTTAGTTTTAACTTATATAATTCTATTGCATGCTTTTGCACTAATTGTCTGTCTCTGTTCTATTCTGAATATAGTAAAAAACAAAGTAGATCTGCATGAACACTACTAAATTTCAGTGTCTGCCATTGTTTATGTAACTTAATGGTTTAATTCAGCAAGGATGCACTAAAATGATACAACTTAGTCCTAAATACCTTAAGATGTAAAAATAAATACAAATATAAAAATAAATACATATATAATTTTTATTATATGCAAAAGAGGATCTAAATAACAGCATTTTTATTTTATATTTTGAAGAAATATAATTAGTAGTTTTGAGAATAATGAATATTATGTTTCACTCAAACAAATAACTAAACTGTAGATCCTCAAAAACAAGATGCCTTTTCTCTTAGTTGTTCACTAAAGCAATAGAACGATAGCTAGAACAAAAGATAGATAAATAGATGGATGAATGAATGGATGAATGGAATGACAGATTCAATGATAGACAGTTAGAAAGATAGAAAGATAGACAGACAGACAGACAGACAGACAGACAGACAGACAGACAGACAGACAGACAGACAGACAGACAGACAGATAGATAGATAGATAGATAGATAGATAGATAGATAGATAGATAGATAGATAGATAGATAGAACGACAGATAGAAGGATGGATGAGAGAAAGGATAGACAGAAAGAAAGACATGACATACAGATAGATGGAAAGAAGGAAAGTTAGACAGATAAATAGATAGAAGGACAGACAGACAGATAGATGAATGGAAAGAAGGACAGGCAGACAGATTGAAAGAAAGACAGACAGACAGATATTTCTCTGATACAGATTTGTCTGTCTATCCGTCTATCCATTTGTCCATCTATTGTCTGTCTATCTGTATATTTGTCTGTCCATCTATTTGTCTGTCTGTCCATCCACCTATCTATTTGTCTGTCTGTCTGTCTATTTGTCTTCCTATCCATCTATCTATTTGTCTGTCTGTCTATCCGTCTGTCTGTCTTTTTGTCTATCAGTCTATCTATTTGTCTGTTTGTCTATCCGTCTATCTGTCTGTCTATCAGTCTATCTGTCTGTCTATCAGTCTATTTGTTTGTTTGTCTATCTGTCTGTCTATCCATCTATCTATTTGTCTGTCTGTCTATCCGTCAGCCTATCCGTCTATCTATTTGTATGTGTCTATCCGTCTATCTATCTAATTGTCTGTCAATCTGTCTATCTATTTGTCTGTCTGTCTTTCTGTCAGTCTATCTATTTGTCTGTCTGTCTGTCTGTCTATCTATTTGTCTGTCTGTCTATCTGTCTATCTATTTGTCTGTCTGTCTATCCGTCTATATATTTGTCTGTGTCTATCCGTCTATCTGTCTATCTATTTGTCTGTCTGTCTGTCTACCCATCTGTCTGTCTGTCTATCTAATTGTCTGTCTGTCTTTCTGTCTATTTGTCTGTCTGTCTGTCTTTCCGTCTATCTATTTGTCT
>CAIGQQ010004828.1:2131807-2145994 GCA_903798035.1 Danio albolineatus | reverse complement strand
GTCTATCCGTCTATCTGTCTAGATAGATAGATAGATAGATAGATAGATAGATAGAAAGATAGACAGACAGACAAAGAAAAAAGAAAGAAAGAACAGACAGAATGATAGAATGATAGATATTAGTCATTTCTCTTTTCCTAATATATAATATACAGTATAATATACAATTTCTTCAATCCTCCTGCCGTTACCTGAGAGATGCACTAAATAAACACGCCACAAACAACCCAGGAAGTCCAGGGAAATTCTGCAACATGTCCATAACAAAGTAGAGCACCATCTGAAAGATGAAAGCATGCCATATATAAATCCACTCTTCATATCAGACATTAGATTAGATGCGCATTCAGATCATTCAGGAGTAGTGTAGTGGTGCTAACCTGGTCTTTTGATGTGATGTACTGCTGCTCAACAGGGCTGTTTTGGCCATAACAGGCGAACATGACCAATCCCATCAGACAACTGAGCATTAGAGCCAGCTGAAGGCAGGGAAACACCATGTAGCAGGACCTGGAGGTGTAGTACAATAAGATAACTTGAAAATTTTATCCCAACAATTTGAGAACTATGGTCATTTCAGTTTGAACCACATTTAGGACAAAAGCTACTACAGAACAGCATTTCCTAACTGTGTTTTAATGTATCAACATTTAGGATAAACATAATAACAACAAAAAAAATCCTAAAAGCTGTCTTAACTTTAGGCAAACCCGACAGATGTCCTTACTTTTGAATCGTTTGAAAGCTCATGGTAAGAAAAGAAAGATTATAACTGCGCTGTCTTAAAATGGCAATACATGTGTATGACAGTACAAAAATTCAATAAAAAGAAACCAAACATCTCAAACTGTCATCTGTGCCCTTCCGATGCTTATGCGATTGTGCTTGTACGTATATCTGACGGTCATACAACCCACAACACATGCACTCTCGTGTTTATTATTTGTTTAATTTTGGGGGGAGTCAAATTTACATAACAAATAGATGCATTTAGACCTGTCCAGTTTCATCTGGAAACCACGTCCTGAAGTCGCCTGGGCGATCGGACTTATATCAGTAACGAATGCGTACCTGTCCATTTTACAATCAGATAGCTAGCCAATCAGAAAACAACGCATGAAGTGACGAGATGTTAACAGCCCCTATTTGTCAGCGAAGTACAAATGAAATCTAAACTAACAATATTGATTTTGTTAGCTCACGTTGCTAGTTTTGTGGTGAACAATTCATCTGTGCATGTCATTAAGAAAATAAAATGTTTGCCCTTTAATTGAAATCTGAAAATGCACGTCCTGTTTGTTTTCAGTTAAATTCTCAGATTACGTCAGTCTGAGGTATTGGACGTGGCTACCATACACACCCCTCCAACTCTCAGCTTTGACAACAAACAGAAATGGTGAGGAAGAGGAGTCTGTTAGGTTGTAATTACTCTCCCCAAACCCTTTTCCCCATCTTTCTGAATGAAATGCCTACTTTACTACATCCAATCAGATCGCAGTATAAAAAACAAGCCACGCCCACTGTTTTCTCATTTAATAAAAAATACAAAAATGGTCGCAGCTTCCGCTTCATGCGGCCTTTAAGCTGAAATCCAGAACTTATTGTGACCCACTTTAATGGGTCAGGGTCTGAAATGAGCTCTTACCAGTGGTGTAAAGTAACTAATTACAAATACTCAAACAACTGTAATTGAGTAGTTTTTCTCAGGAATTGTAATTTACTGAGTAGTTTTAAATATGTGTACTTTTACTCTCACTTGAGTACATGTTTAGTGCAGTATCGGTACTTTTACTCCACTACTTTCCTTCAACCTGCAGTCACTACTTTATTTCTGTCTTGTCTATGGTCATTGTCTACAGTAGAAAGATCAGTCCTGTGATTCCTGTCCAATTAAATCACACATAGAAAGTAAATCACATCATACTGAACAACCTCAAGACATGGGCGCTTTATAAATGCAGCAAACCTTTCGGAAACATTAAAAATGTCCAAGAAGATGTTCAAAATCTTTATACGCAATGATCCAGAGACTTTTATAGACTGCGTGTCACTGAAAATGATGGATGTCGACTGTATGATGACTGAAATCACCAAACAGCCTTAAACAATCACTAAATAGAACAAATGAAGAATGGAAGTAAGGGCCAAATAAAAGGAAGGACCGAACAAGGAATGGAAGGAAGGATCGAAGAATCAAAAAACTGAAGGAAGGATTCAAGGAAGGACTAAACAAACTAAGGAAGGAAAGAAGGAACAAATGAATGAATGAACAAATCACCTAATGAAGGAAGGAACAAAAATATGGAAGAAAGAATGAGCAAACAAATGAGGGGAGGAAAGAAGGAAGGCCCAAACAAATGAAGGAAGAATTTAAGGAAGAACTGAACAAACTAAGGAAGGAATGAACTAACAAATGAATTAATGAATTAGTATTAGTAAAAGTAGTATTAGTAGTATTAGTAAAACGAATTAGTAAAAGGGCTCGCAAAATCACCCTGGACGCCTCGCACCCAGCACACTTCCTGTTTGAACTGTTACCGTCTGGCCGGCGCTACAGAACACTGAGCACAAAAACTGCCAGACACAGGAATAGTTTCTTTCCTCAGGCCATCTACCTCATGAACAGTTAATATTTCTCCTATTGTGCAGTAAATGTGCAATACTTTCTCACACGCACTTGTACACAGCACCTAATAATAATATACAATGCAATACTTTTCCTTACGCATTTGTACACAGCACCTTATAACAACATATAATGCAATACTTACTCTTTTGCACGCAGCACCTTATAACCTGTATATTTATAACAAATCTGTACATACATTTCAACATCCAGATCGTTGGACTGCATCTCTGTTTAATGTCTATTGTCTTTTATAATATTTATTCTGTGTTGTCACTATGTCACTTTATGTACACTGGAAGCTTCTGTAGCCAAAGCAAATTCCTTGTGTGTGTGAAGCACACTTGGCAATAAAACTGATTCTGATTCTGATTCTGATTCTGAACAAAAGGACCTAATGTAGGAAGAAACAAATATATGAACGAACGAACGAGTGAACAAAGGAAGGAGGGAACAAACAAATGAATGAATGAAGAAAGGAGAGAACAAACAAATAATTGAAGGAAGGTTGGAAGGAACGAACGAAAATAGGAAGATCCCTAAATACACTACATGTTGTTTGTGCAGGGATGTGCAAACGTAACATTCTGTAAACGCATCAACTTTTCACAGCGTAATACTCACTACTCTTGAGTACTTTTAAAAGGTCTTTTTACTCATACTTTGAGTAATATTTACTATAGATACTTTTACTCGCACTACATTTTTGGGCAAGTAATGGTACTTTTACTTAAGTATGATTTTTCAGTACTCTTTCAACCACTGGCTCTTACATGACGGCTTCTTTCTCTGTTCGAGAGCTGAGGTAGCGCTGAACCTGAGCCTGGTTCACTCCATACAGAGACAGCATGAGAAACACTCCTCCAACAGCCAACGTCCAGAACGTGTGTCTCACCGTCGGGTCAGGATTCAGGCTAAACGTACAGAGAGAGAGAGAGTCAATAAATAACCATTCATGCGTCTGTTCACTTCAGCTGATGCATATGCAAGATAACACTATGGAATAAACCCTTGTGTACTGTACAAATTCACTACACTTTTGTTATGTTGGTGGCTGTTTTTGCCCCATTGGCTACTATTATAATGACATTTTTTAATTGCAAAGCCATCATATAATCATGCATTATTGATTGTTGGTGGTTTTTCCTATTGAGAAGAGGTCAAATGTGTCATTTTTACAGTCGATCATCAGTTACAGTGCAAAAAAATGCTTTTATATGCATTTAAAGTGAACATACTCAATCCCAGAGATGCGTCCACCGTCTCTGACTTTACCCCAGGCTTCAGAAAGACCCCCAGCCTGATGAACACCAACAATAATGACAGCCAGTTGACCAGTGAACATGACCACTGTCTGGAAAACATCAGTCCAGACCACTGCCTTCAGCCCACCCTACCAACAAGAACAACACACAATAAATCACAACAACTAAAAAAATCATAGCACAATCATCTTCGCAGGCCTGTTTTTAACAGGATTTTTGGCCATTTGTGCTTTATGTCATTTTAATAGCGTATTCAGGCTTCAATGGTGCATGCATAGTATGACGTATTGAGTACATAGAGCTAATAATGGAAGAAAAACCTGTCTTATTCAGAAGTCAAAACTATTCCAAGATCAAAACACTTGCTCATCTGTATGTCCCAATAATAGTTTCATCATCAAAGCTCCTTAGTTTTAAAAGATGTCAAGATCTATCTCAGTTTTTTTAAAATTTTGTACCACACTCTAAGGTCCACTTATAATTGTACTTTTTTAAAATGTACAAAAAAAAAAAAACATAATTTAGAAGTATTTGACTGTTATCTGCACTGTTTTTGACCCTCATCATCAGAACGTTCTGTTTGAAAGAGTGTGGCTGATTGTAAACTCAGAAATATACACCCACTGCTGTGATTGGCTAACAGTTTTGCATATTAATAGGGCTAAAAAGCCAGTAACGTAAAGGATGGCTTTGATCTTCTGTGGAGGTGGAGCTTATTCATCATATTACATCATACGGTTGAACATTCCAAAGCCTGTGGATTTTTCGTGGCCCTAAATATAAGCTGATTTTAGAGGAACCACACAGTTTTGAGCACTAGACTGTGAGCTCTTATACAATCAATGCAATTTAGATTCTCAGTTCAATATCCTTTATATTATGAATGCAATAAAATGATGGTTGCGGTATGAACATATCTGTTTTTCAAAATATGACATTTTAGGTGTTTTTGAGACTCGGGGGGGGGGGGGGGGGATCATTTCACCTCTGATGAACAACGAAGGTAAAAGTGTTGGAAGCAAACACTCTTCAAAAACCTGACAAATCATATTTGATACATCTGAACGTTTTTCTAAAAATGTAAATCATCATGTGTCTTCATCCCATTAAGTATTCATCCATAAATATTACCAAAAAAGTTGTTTTTTTTTCCCCACGGCTCTTAGTATGCTGGTCGAACCACTTTTCCAAATTTGCATTGCCAATCATAGCCAATCGTAAGTGTTGTTTTGGGTCAATTTTGAATCTCCACAACCAGCGCAGAGCCATGGGGATCAGGGGCTGGTTTGACCTACACCCCCTTTTTTTTGTATTTACTTAATTAAAGATTCAATAGAAGCTAAAAGTTCATTCATTCATTTTATTTTATTTAATGCCATGTCAGCAACCAAGGCTATTTTCATGGCATAAACATTTCAATAACAGATATACAATTAAAAATCAACAACCAAATGAATACATAAATTAAATAAGATTTTTTTGTGTTAATACATGATAAAAATTCTAAAATCTTTTCTAGTGTCACTTTGTTAAAAATGTCCTTAAGAGAGTTCATTTCATAAAAAAGTCTTCTGGAATCATTAAAAGCAGGACAGTCCAGTAAAATGTGTTTTATAGATAGAGGTATTCTGCAGTACAAACACTGCGTAGGGTTTTCACCTTGGAGCAAATAACCATGTGTTAGTCTTGTGTGTCCAATACGACATCTAGTAAAAACCACTTGATCAAATCTATTCTTAAAATGTCTTAAAATTCTGTGTGAGATTTCAGGTTGGATTTCATATAATTTATTATTTTCAAATGTATTCCACTCTTCTTGCCACTTGTTTAAAATGTAAACATTGATAAAAGGTCTCATCTCTGATGGAGAAATTTGGCATTTGATCACCGCTTGCTTTAAAGCATCTTTGGCAGCTGCGTCAGCTCGCTAATTTCCTGAAAGTCCGACATGTCCTGGAATCCAGCAAAAAATGACGTGATAAAACTGATTTTGTAATTGATGAACTTTAGTTAAAATATTATCAATCAAAGAATGATCATTCTTTGAAGATTCCATAGCTTGGAGGCATGATTTGGAGTCTGTGAAAATGATAGATTTCTTTTGTTGGACATTTTCTATATATTCCAATGCTTAAAGTAAGGCACGGGCTTTAGAAGCTAAAAGTAAACAAATATACATATATAATTTATGGCAATTCTATATTTTCTGCAACAAAGTTTTGATCATGTTGATCATTTAGAGACTTTGAAGTGGGAGTATAAAATATGAGGTATGAGGTATAAATCTATGCTCTATTTGGTTAATGACCAACATAAGATGCTTTAAACAACAACAAAAAAACATTTCAGATGCGAAGCGAGCTGATGCAAATTGACAAAACTGAACAGTGTACAACAGGACCAGATAAAAGCAAACTATATAACAATAAATAAAACCAAAAACTTACCAGTGCCGTATAAAGAGTGCACACTAATCCAGTTGCCAACACTGCTCCCCATAAATGAAAACCAGTAACTAGACAAACAAGTCAGAGCGGAATCAATTATCTGTATGCATTATACATTTTAATTATATATTATGATATTATACCTGCATTCAGCGCAAGAGCAGGTGTATAGATGCCAACACCCATATAAATAACCTGCAAAAAGAAAACCATGCAGTATCTTTTTTAATCATGCAGTACTATAGATGTGTAAAACTAAAGCCTTCTTCTACTTACCATCTGAAAGATGAATGTAACAGTGCCACATATACGGACGGCTTTGCAGAAGCGCAGCTCCAAATACTGTGAGGAGAATCAAAGATAAAGAATAAAGTGTTAAGTTTAGATGCAGAGATATCACTTCATTAATATGGATAATATTTTAAAGTGCCCCTAATATGCTTTTTGAGAGATTAGCTTTCATATAACGTGCAATGTAGCTGCAAAGAATAAAGAGTTGCTGCCCAAATGAAAGAAGATTCTGTACTGCCTGAAACAAGACAGTAAATCATTTTATTTCCAAATACATTTGCACAATATCCGTCTATGGTCTTCATTGACTGCCTGCAAATAAAATCTATCTACTGTCACACTGAAACACTGGGAAAAGTCTGCTTTGTGTTGTTGACATTTCTAGAAGATGCCGTTTTCTGTGCTGCCAAAGCAAATAACCCTTTGCATGATGTTCCTAAATAAGGACATATCAACTGGTTGAGTTGATATGGTTTGTAGCAATGTTGTTTACAAGTGCTGAGGAAGAGCTAAAACTCAGATATAATGAGTGTTTGGTTTTCTAAAATGTGCTGAACTATCAGGGTAGAGGTATCTGAACCATCAGAGCAGACTATAGCCATCTTTGCTCAATCAGATCAGTCTAGAGCTATCTGTCTAGTAGAATATGGCCATCTGACCAATCAGAACAGAGAAGAGTAGGATAGGATCATTTGGTCAATCAAAGCAGTGTCGATTAGGGTAGGGCCTTCTGGCCAAGCAGAGCAGGGAAGGGTCATCTGGCCAATTATAGCAGAGTTGGATCATCTGGCCAATCAGAGCAAAGTAGGGCCATCTGACCAATCGGAGCAGAATAGAATATAGCCATCTGACCAATCAGAACAGAGTAGGGTAGGGTAGGGTCATCTGGCCAATCAAAGCAGACTATAAACATTTGACTATAGCCATCTAACCTATCAAAACAGAGTAGGGTAGGTTAATCTAGCCAATCATAGCAGAGTAGGATAATCTGGCCAATCAGAGCGGAGTAGTGTCATCAGACTAATCATAGCAGAGTAGAATATAGCCATCTGACCAATCAGAACAGAGTAGAGTAGGGTAGGGTCATCTGGCCAATCAGAGCAGACTATAGACATTTGACTAATCAGAATAGAGTAGGGTAGGATCACCTGACCTATTAGAGAAGAGCAGGGTAGGGTCATCTGGCCAATCAGAGCAGACTATAGACATTTGACTAATCAGAATAGAGTAGGGTAGGATCAACTGACCCATTAGAGAAGAGCAGGGTAGGGTCATCTGGCCAATCAGAGCAGAATATAGCCATCTAACCTATCAAAACATTGTAGGGTAGGATAATCTAGGCAATCATAGTAGAGTAGGATCATCTGGCCAATCAGAGCAGAGTAGGGTCATCTGACTAATCATAGCAGAGTAAAATATAGCCATGTGACCAATCAGAACAGAGTAGAGTAGGATAGGGTCATGTTGTCAATCAGAGCAGTGTAGATTAGGGTAGGGTCATCTGGCCAATCATAGCAGAGTAGGGTCATCTGACCAATCAGAGCAGAACATCGCCATCTAACCAATCAGAGCAGAGTAAAGTAGGGTAGGGTCATCTGCCCAATCAGAGCAGACTATAGACTTTTGACCAATCAGAATAGAGTAGGGTAGGATCATCTGACCCATTAGAGAAGAGCAGGGTAGGGTCATCTGACCAATCAGAGCAGAATATAGCCATCTAACCTATCAAAACGTTGTAGGGTAGGATAATCTAGGCAATCATAGCAAAGTAGAGCCTTCTGAGCAATCAGAGCAGAACATTATCATCTAACCAATCAGAACAGGGTAGGGTGATCTGGGCAATCAGAGCAAAGTAGGGTAGGGTCATCTGGCCAATCAGAGCAGACTATAGACATCTGACCAATCAGAATAGAGTAGGGTAGGATCATCTGACCCATCAGAGAAAAGTAGGGTAGGGTCATTTGACCAATCAGAGCAGAATATATCCATCTAACCCTCAAAACAGAGTAGGGTAGGATAATCTAGGCAATCATAGCAGAGTAGGGCCATCTGACTAATCTGAGCAGAGTAGGGTAGGGTAGGGTCATCTGGCCAATCATAGCAGAGTAGAGTAATCTGATCAATCAGAGCAGAACATGGCCATCTGACCCCTCAGAGAAGAGTCTCTCTCTTCTCAGAGAAGAGAAGGGTAGGGTCCTCTGACCTTTCAGAGCAGAATATAGCCATCTGACCAATCAGAGAACAGCAGAGAAGGGTAGAGTCGTCTGGCCAATCATAGCAGAGTAGAGTAGGGTAGGGTTATATAACCAACCAAAGCAGAGTAGAGTAGGGTAGGGTCATCTGACCAATCAGAGAAGAATAAAGCCGTCTGACCAATCAGAGCAGAACAAAGACATCTGATATCTGACACAAGAGATTTGACCCATTTGACCAATCAGAGCAGAATAGGCTCTCTCGGGTGAGATGTGTCATTTCAGACAATGAGAAAAGGCCTTGACGAATATTATGACTATGACTAAAGTGTTTTTTGACCTTGGATGTGACCATGTACAGTATATCTATTACAGGAGAATCCAAAACAAAACAAAAATACAATTAAAACGGCACAACAGGGGAACTTTAGAAGACAGTGTGTACCTGATAAACACTGGTGAGGTGCAGTCTGTAGAACAGGGGAATGAAAATGTGTGCTGGAATCAGGAGACCCAGAACATATGAGCAGCCAATGAACCAATACTGCGTGCCATGGGCGTAAACCTCAGCCGGGGTGCCAATGATGGCCACGGCCGACTGGAAGGTGGCCATGAGTGACAGAGAGAGCGGCAGACACTTCATACTTCTGTCGGCGATCAGGAACTCTTGCGTGGTGCTCTGCCGTCCTCCAGTGAAGGCGTAGTACAGGCCGATGGACATGGAGGCCACCAGCAATAACCCAAATATCACATAATCGATAACAGTGAAGTACTTGTGCCCTGCAGGATCCATGCTGAGACTGCAGGCATGAAGCGTGATATTAGAGTCTCCGCTGCGTGATCAGGGCGAAGGTCAAAGCCATCGCTCTGCCAATCTGATGACGACGAGCTGAAACTGATAAAAGAGAATGCACTTTTTACTCAGTCAGGATATGTGTGTGCTGGTAATGCAGCGTTTCCCAACCCTGTTCCTGAAGGCACACCAACTGTACACATTTCAACCTCGTTCCATATTCAAACACGCCTAAATCAACTCATCTGAACATTAGAAGAGACTCCAAAACCTGAGGTTAATAGCAGTGTTTCCCCTACCATAGTATTAGGGGGGCGCCCCGCCCTCCCAACGGCTTTCCCCGCCCCCCCTTAAAGTCAAGTTAATGTTTTTTTCTATATAGTCCCAGATCACAACTTCTTTTAATAAACAAGCTAAATAGCCTATGCAGGGCTTAATTTGTGCCGAAACAAGCCGGATCCGAATCCGGCATCTCTGATATCTGATCCGGCACCTCATTTTACCTATCCCCCTCCTCAACCGCCCTCCTCCCCCGTCCGCTGTTCACTTTCACTTTTTTCCGCGATCTCCCCGAGTCCCCAACTCTCCTCACTTTCGTCCGCGACACCCCTCCAGCATCCACCGCCCCGCCATCCACCCATTTACACAACCGCATGTCTTTTCTGTCTCTACACGGTCGCGCGTTTACAAATCTCTGCTCTCTGAATCGCGCACGGTCGAGTCCCACACAGCCACTCTCTGAATGTCAGAATGTCGAAAGCAATAACAACGTCGTTTTGAAGGGAAATTTTGCTTTATCAGTTGTAATTAGTTGTACTGCATGTCCACTGCATTTCCGGCCATAGAATATTAAATAATTTATTTGTATTGCTAACTTTTAACTAAACTTTTAATCCATCACGTGTCATGACATGTCATAACATAACCACGACCGGCACGAGGTTACGTCAAACAACGTAAATTTGATCATGATTACGTTGACGTTACGTAACACACGTGGATTTTGGCTGGCTAGGATGTCGCGTCAACCTACAGAAAACAGAAAAATATCAGAATTCTTTAAATGCTCCCAGTGTAGTGACGATGGCAGCACTCGCTCTTCTGCGTGTAGCAGCCAGAGTAGCTCTCCTGCTCCGGGTCCTAGTGCTGCACAACATTCCCCTGACAGGCAGAAAAAGTCTAGTCATCACCGGATGACAGGCTTTGACTCAACTTGGCTGTCAGAGGGGCAATACTCCCCCTGGCTGTACAAGACTGATCTTGGTAAGTAAGTCAGTAAATACATCCTTAGGGAAAAAAAGTATACTTAAATTTTTATAAGTATATTTAAGTAAAGATTAAGTATAAATATTTTATTTAGTAAGTATACTAATATCAATGTACTAGTAGTAATAGTGCTTGAGACAAACTGGCCCACTGTTCAGTTTTTAAATGTATAGTTTTTTTTTGTATTTTATTTTAAGTTTGAAAATAATTATATCACACACTTTGATTGTTTTTCTTAAAAAACAAATAGACATCTGGGTTGCCAACCCTCACGCATGTACACCCCCCACGCCCCACAACCAGTATACCTAGGGGAAACACTGAATAGGTCAGATATGGGAGACATTCTAAATATGTACTTTCGGTGCGCCTCCAGGAACAGGGTTGGGAAACACTGTAGTAATGAATAATTCATATTGCATACAAAGTCAATGTGTATTTGTCACATACAGAGTCACGCACAGTATAATATGCAGTAATATGCTTATAAAAACAGCTTGTGACCTTAAAATATAATAATAACAATAACAATAATAATAACAACAATAAGAATCTAAATTGAAAGGAATGGAAGTTATGCAATAGAAAATAAAAGCAAATATAAACTATTTAAAAGACTTTCGAACTGAATCTGCATCTCATTTCTGAGTCTGCTACTGTCCACCAGAGGTCACATTTTGGTCACGGACGCATGCTTTGAGAGCCTTAATGAATGGCATTGGCATAAACTGGCATTGGCGGGTTAAAATTACCAATACAAAGAGAGCGTTCCGGCACGGAAAGCCCATTTTCAAAGCAGAATATCTGACTCCAGCATTGTTTTTCAGATAATCAAGAATGTTCACTTAGCATGTTTCTTAAATATCTGCAAACATATTATGGTATTTTTAGGCTTTAGAAGAGTCGAAAACTTACAGCACCTTTAATTATTTCGTTATTTTTAATGCCATAACAGGAGCATATATTCATGAAAAAGTATTTAATATATAATTCACAATCATAACTGTTTCTTAATAACCATGCATTGTACAAAAAAACATGCAACTGATAACAAGTCATATCAGGCTTTTCACCTAATTTCTCCCCATTCTACTACACATCATTGGTATTATTGTGCATAGTTATATTATCAATCATTATCATTTTTAACCCTTGCCTTCCAAGCAATTATTAAATTATTTCTGATGAATTCTCAATACATTAAATCCCAGTTTTAATTTTATCTTCTTTAAAATATTAAATGTGCATTTTATAAACTATATCTAAAATATTTGTTTAATTTTTTAAAACATGTATTATAATATTAAATGTAAAACGTTAAATATCAATTAATGACTTTTAACAAAATGTACATTTTATAACTTATTTCTAAAATGTTTGTTTGATATTTATTCAATATAAATTGTTAAATATTATTTAATAATCCATTAATAATAGAGAAATATAAAAATTATATATAAATATATATCATTAAACCTCCGTGGTTGCGTGGGTTTCCTCCGGGTGCTCCGGTTTCCCCCACAGTCCAAAGACATGCGGTACAGGTGAATTGGGTAGGCTAAATTGTCCATAGTGTATGTGTGCGAATGAGAATGTATGGATGTGTTTCCCAGAGATGGGTTGTGGCTGGAAGGGCATCCGCTGCGTAAAACAAATGCCGGATAAGTTGGCGGTTCATTCCACTGTGGCGACCCCGGATTAATAAAGGGACTAAGCCGAAAAGAAAATGAATGAATGAATGAATATCATTAAACATTTATTTTAATAATGTTCCATTGTAACGACCTGCAATTGTTGAGGTTAAATATTAAGTTGTTGAAAGTTGTTGTACTGTTAAAAATGCACATATTTCAAGTTTTTAATCATTTTTAAAGCCATAAATCTAACAAAATTAAACGTATATATATAATTATTTGCTGCTAATGTATACCATTTATTATTTCTTTTTTTAAAAAAAATAATAAATAAAACATATATAACACAATAAACAATAACTGTTTAATATAATAACAATGTTGACAGGTATGACTAAAGAACCAGGTTATTATCATTGCACATTTGATGTTGGGTTCCTACGGGTTAACAAAGGACGGTAAACACTAAACCTCCAGGCACTACAGAGTTAACAGTTCCTGGCAGTTACAGCTAGCATGCAAAAGAGACGCCACGAGACTGCAATGTCAACTTTACCCCAAATGCGTTTCTCAAGACCATAACTCATAATAAAAACACACAGTATACATAAATAAATTCGCGTTTGTACATGTTAGTTACCCCTGCCACTAAGCTGTTCACTTTCACTTCCTTCTTGTTGTGGGTTTGTACAGTTTGTGAACGCATTCCCAGAGTTTATTATATACACTAACACAGCAGGTGCACGTGTGTGTGTGTGTGTGTGTGTGTGTAGAGATTTACAGGTGTTCTTACCTGAAGCGGTCAGTCAGATCATCTGGAGCTTCACACACTTGATGTGTTGCATCAGTCTCACACACACAGGACTGTCAGAAACACACACCTCCCACCAATGTTACTGCTGCCATCACGCCTGAAGGTTACTGACACACACTTTGACAGTCAAGCACACACATTTGCAATCTAAATGTACTTAGGTGGAGGTTTTTGTAACCGTCCCACCACACACGTTTGCTGCTATTTGATATTATCGAGATACATGCTTGTAAAAAGGTTTAATTTTCATCCAATGTTAAATCATATAAAATGCGCATTCCTGTATAAAATGCAACCACGTGGGGGATAACAGAGAGTATATTCATCTGCAGATTACGCGGCTGCGCAAACAGCGCGCAGTGATGATGCGCCCGAGCGTGTTTGGTGTTTTCGCTTCCGAGGTCGTGTGTGATGACAACAAATTACAGCGCGCCAGATTTCAAAACAGTTGTATTTGCGAGGAAACAAATGAGCAGAAGTTACCCATTTCGGTGTTAAAAGCTCATTTAAGTCATAAACAGATGGAAACAATGGATCGAGGTAAACTTATGACAGTCGTTTGCTATATAAATGTGTCAAATGTTATGCCAAGACGTTTTGAAAATAGTTAGCATGTCGCTCTTGAAACGCATATTTCGACACATTTATCTTCTGTTATTTTATAGGTGATTTAATGTGAATATTTGCATGTATTGATTCTGTTTTTCAGCTATTACCTAATTTATTTTATTGTTTTTACGCTGTGTAAAAATAACAGTCTTTTCCCATAGATAGATAGATAGATAGATAGATAGATAGATAGATAGGCAGAAAGATAGATAGATAGATAGATAGATAGATAGATAGATAGATAGATAGA
>CAIGQQ010004828.1:2049795-2125905 GCA_903798035.1 Danio albolineatus | reverse complement strand
AGTATATATACATAAATATATACATTACATATACAGCATGTATACATACATGCATATATACATTACATATACAGCATATATACATACATGCATATATACATCATTCATGGAAACGAAGAAAAGAAAGAGGAACAGAAATGTATGAATACCTGTGCATACCCAATTATGAAAATTAGTGTTTTGTACACATCGCTGTGCTTCATGAAATCTTTCACACAACTTACTGTAGTTATCATTGGTCAGTCTCCAGACGTTTGAAAAAGAGCTTCCAAATCTTTGAGAATTTCTTTGGTTTACCTGCAATCTCATATCATGTCAATACATTACAGAACTCTGTAATCCATGTCTCAAATTTAAGTATAAACTCTTTGTTCCACATCAACAGTATTACCTTTTTTGCTACAGTCATCCCGTATTGAACTGTCTGGATTTGATCCAAACAACAGTTTTCAAAGAATGAAGCCCAACCTAATATCTCAATCAGAGGGTCAGGAGGAAAATCAGTCCTAAGTACTTCAGAGTAAAAAGAGAACACCTCAGTCCAAAATGTAGACATTTTTGGGGCAAAACCAAAACATGTGAGCCAGTGTACATTTAATGGACACTTTTTTTGTATTTCAGTCATTTATTTTATTTTCAGCTTAGTCCCTTTATTAATCAGGGGTCACCATAGCGGAATGAACCGCCAACTTATACAACGTATGTTTTATGCAGCCGATGCCCTTCCATCTGCAACCCATCACTGGGAAACACCCATACCTCTCACATTCACACATATACACTGCGGACAATTGAGCTTACCCCGTTCACCTACTGTATAGCGCATGTCTTTAGGCTGTGGGGAAAGCCGGAGCACCCAGAGGAAACCCATACCTACATAAAAGAACATGCAAACTCTACACAGAAATACCAACTGGCTCAGCCGAGGCTCAAACCAGCGACCTTCTTGCTGTGAGGTGATTGTGCTACCCACTGCGCCACCATGGCAACCTTTTTTGTATTTGAATACATTTTTTAAATTTTTTTAAAATAAAGTAATAGAATTATTTATTTTGTTTATATATATGTAAACATAAACACAGAGAACATAAAGATTCTCAGTTTCTACTTTTTTACTAGTTTTTTTATTGTCAACTATTGATGACATAAATATTAATGTCATTTAAAGCATTTTTTTTCTTTGTTATTTTCATGAAATAAAGAAGGACGGCACGGTGGCGTAGTGAGTAGCACGTTCGCCTCACAGCAAGAAGGTCGCTGATTCGAGCCTCGGCTGGGTCAGTTGGCGTTTCTGTGTGGAGTTTGCATGTTCTCCCCGTGGTTGCGTGGGTTTCCTCCGGGTGCTCCGGTTTCCCCCACAAGTCCAAAGACATGGTATAGGTGAATTGGGTAGGCAAAATTGTCCATAGTGTATGAGTGTGAATGACTGTGTATGGATGTTTCCCAGAGATGGGTTGCAGCTGGAAGGGCATCTGCTGCGTGAAACAAATGTTGGATAAGTTGGCGGTTCATTCCGCTGTGGCGACCCCGGATTAATAAAGGGACTAAGCCGAAAAGAAAATGAATGAATGAATAAAGAAAGTGTCATGTTGCATGTTCATATTTATATAATAATCTATTATATTTATATCATAATTATATTATAGACAACACAATATCAATGTTTTAACTTCAGAAGATTTTCAAACACCACTATAAATAAAAACTAGTTGTCATTTTCTGAATTTAGAAACATATATTTGCATATGTGTAATGAGTGAGATATTGATCTGTTGGTTTTAGTTATAATATTGTTTTGTGGTGTATTAATTTGAAACATGCATTTTGAAGCTTGTATTTAACTATATGTTGATTAGTTTATTTTATATTTTTATGGTGACTATTTTACCCTCAGTCCAGATGCAAAATTGTCTTTTGGCTTTTTTTCTCACAGTTGTTACGACCCTGGTCTAGGTCAAAGACGTAACATAAATAATTCACGTGACAAATAAAATTCACTTTTATAAACCCGAGACGGGTTCGTTTATTTGTCTTTTTTTTTCGTTTTTTTTTTTTATCACCCAAAAGAAATGTGAAGCCTATTACCTCGGAGTGAATCCACCAACAAAATAATAAACAAAACATCATAAATATCTTTAATTTTTATCAACGTAATGTGTCCTTGCTAAATAAATGATCTTTTCCGCAGGAACTTGTTGGTTCAGTGGAGGTGATGGAGAGCAATGAGCTGTGCAATATTCTGGTGCTCATGTGTTCAGCACAAAGCGAGACCCCCAGAGCTCTTTTATGCACGCTGGAGTATAAAGATCTCACACAAAGTCTCCCAACACACGTCAGCATTGATAGTGAAGGTACAATCCGATACCAAGAGAAACCGAACTACAAGTGTGAACAAACTATGTTGCTGTTATTGACATTACATTCATTTCAGAGTAAATGTAAGGATCTTTACTTGATAAAGGTGATGCACAGTTTAATCTAAAGCATGTATTTTATTATGAGACTGTATAATTGCTGTTTTGTTTTTGTAGATAAAACACTTTTAGGATCTCCACAGTGGAAGAAAAACCAGTCTCTGCTCCTGGAGTCTCCGGCTCACACGGCTCTCCTGACCATGAAGAGGATGGGAAGCATTGCTTAAGAAACAGGAGGAAATTAATAACTTTATTGTACACATGAGTCCTGGAAACTCTTTCAGTGGGCTCATACAGTTAAGAGGTTTTACATTCAGAGGCAGATAAACATAGTACTGAAGAGTACTGAAGAAACAAGAGTACTGAAGAAACAAACGGCTATTTAAAGAAACAGTTCACTCAAAAATGCTTAAAACAATAATTCATTTACTCGCCCTTTGCTGGTACTTTTTGTTGATGAACACAAAATAAGATATTGTATAGTTTTTTCTACAATGGATGTCAATCCGCTTCCTTCAGTTTCTCAGTTTGTGTTTAACAGAAAAAAGAAACTCCTAAAGGTTTTGTAATCAGTTGAGAGCATTGTTGGGTAAAGTTATGTTTAAAAGTAATATATTACAATCTTAAGCCTTTCTTAATCTTTAAAAATAATAATAATAATGCAAAAATAACAAACTTTCACATCCTTAACAGGTAACATATTTACTGTCAACTAAACGGAGAGATTGGGAGGAAATGTTATCAGATCTTTATAGAATAAATGACATTTTAACATTTTATTCAAACAAACAAACACCTTTAAATTAAGAGAAGCTAAGAATTATTAAGTAGTCACTTAATTTTTTCCCCTTACTGTAGGTGGACATTTTCTCTGACATTTTAAATGTCTTTAATTGTTTTCTGATTAATTTGTCTTTACTGAATAAATAAGCAGGAAAAAAAACACAAAGTAACATAGAGTAACACATACTTTCACATTATTTTCCATACAAAGTAACTAAGTTACAGATTTAGTTCCTTTTCTTCTAATGTTATTAGACCTTTATAGAATAAATTACATATTACCATATACTCAAACAAACACCTTTTCAAGTAGATGCTTAATTTTTTTCTTTAGCTGTATATTTTGTGACATTATATATTTTTAGATAAATATATAAAGAAAATTTAGAGTTTAAATAAATAAAGACATCTTTCATTTTTTTTAATAGACTTAATGTGTCCTTGCTGAATAAAACAGCAGAAAAAAAGCAAAAATAACATACTTTAACATTACTTTCCCTAAAAAGTAACTCAATAACACATTTAGTTACTTTTTTTCTAATGTTATCAGACCTTCATAGGATAAATTACGTTTTAACATTATACTCAAACACCTTTTCAAGGAGTCACTCAGTTTTTTCCCTGTATATTTTGTCTCATAAATGTCTTTAATTTTTATGAACTTAATGTGTCCTTGTTGAATAAAAATGAAAAAAATTGCCAAAAATATACTTTAACATTACTTTCTTTAAAAAGTTACACAGTTAGTTTCCTTTTTAAAATCTGACTCAAGATTATAATGATAATGATGAACATGTATTTGTCACAACACTGTTACGTGCAGCGAGATTGGACCCCTCCGACCATATATTACCATTACGACCATAAAATATATTACTTTTAAAAGTAATTATAAATGTCTTTATTTTTAATGGACTTAATCTGTCCTTGTTGAATTAAAGAGCAGAAAACAATGCAAAATCAACCTACTTTAACATTACTTTTCCTAAAAAAGTAACATTTAGTTCCTTTTTTGTAAGAGACTCAAGATAATAATATATTACTTTTAGAAGTAATTATAAATGTCTTTAATTTTTATGCACTTAATGTGCCCCTGTTGAATAAAAGAGCGGAAAAAATGCCAAAAATAACATACATTAACATTGTTTCCTAAAAAGTAACTAAGTAACACATTTAGTTACCTTTTTTCTTATGTTGTTAGGCCTTTATAGAATAAATTATGTTTTAACATTATACTCAAACACCTTTTCAAGGAGTCTCAATTTCTTTTCTCTTAGCTGTATATTTTGTCACATTATAAATGTCTTTATTTTTATGAGCTTCATGTGTCCTTGTTGAATAAAAGAGCTGAAAAAATGCCAAAAATATCATACTTTAACATTACTTTATCTAAAAAAATGGACATTCCCTAATGTAACTAACACATTTAGTAATTTTTTTTATGTGATTCAAAATTATTATAATGATGATGATGAGCCTGTATTTGTCAAAACACTTACATGCAGTGAAATTGGACCCCTCCAACCATATATTACCATTACGACCATATAATATATTACTTTTAGAAGTAATTATAAATGTCTTTATTTTTTATGGACTAAATGTGTCCTTGTTGAATAAAAGAGCAGGAAAAAAAATGCAAAAATAACATGCTTTAACATTACTTTCCCTAAAAAAAGAAATATTTAGTTCCTTTTTTTGTAAGAGACTCAAGATAATAATATATTACTTTTAGAAGTAATTATAAATGTCTTTAATTTTTATGCACTTAATGTGCCCCTGTTGAATAAAAGAGCGGAAAAAATGCCAAAAATAACATACTTTAACATTACTTTCCCTAAAAAGTAACTAACTCATTTAGTTACCTTTTTTCTTATGTTGTTAGGCCTTTATAGAATAAATTATGTTTTTACATTATACTCAAACACCTTTTCAAGGAGTCTCAAGTTTTTTCCTTAGCTGTATATTTTGTCACGTTATAAATGTCTTTATTTTTATGAACTTAATGTGTCCTTGTTGAATAAAAGAGCAGAAAAAATGCCAAAAATATCATACTTTAACATTACTAACCAAAGTAACACATTTAGTAATTTTTTTTATGTGATTCAAAATTATAATGATGATGATGAGCCTGTATTTGTCACAACACTGTTACATGCAGTGAAATAGGACCCCTCCGACCATATATTGCCATTACAACCATATAATATATTACTTTTAAAAGTAGTTATAAATGTCTTTATTTTTAATGGATTAAATGTGTCCATGTTAATGAAAAGAGCAGGAAAAAATACCGAAAATAACATACTTTAACATGACTATCTAAAAAGTAAGTAACACATTTAGTTACTTTTTTTATGTGACTCAAGATTATAATGATGATGATGAGCCTTTATTTGTCACAACACTGTGACATGCAGCGAAATTGGACCCCTCTGACCATATATTACTTTTAAAAGTAATTACGAATGTCTTTAATTTTTATGGACTAAATGTGTCCTTGTTGAATAAAAGAGCAGAAAAAATGACAAAAGATAACATAATTTAACATTACTTTTCCTATAAAGTAGCTTTTGTTTACTTTAAGTGACACAAGATTATACTATATTACTTTTTAAATGTAACACTGATTGAGTCACTAAATGTTAAATGAAACGTTCATTTTAGAGTGAACTATTTCCTCAACTTGATCGTTTTATCACTAAACAATCAAACACAGTCAAATATGTTCAATGGAGTTGAGAAAACTCGTTATTTTCTGCCTCAGTTTCTCTCTCTGCAGTTGTTTAAGTCTTTCTTTATACCACCTGTAATACTCCTCCTGATACATCAGCTCTTTCTCAGAGATGCTGTCGATCAGCGCCAAGTCTTTCAGATGTAAAATAGAAAGCTGACCACTTTCTGAAGCTTTGAATTTCTCTCTGTACATCACAGACGGAAAGGAATCGTCTTGTTTGACAGTAAGCGATGCTGATTTTGTAAACCTATCCTCAAATGTAGACGATATAGCTCTGAAAGCTGGAGCAGATTTGGTAAACTGTGTTTGTTTTGTGCCGTTTGCCATCCTGACCTCTGATATGGCCCTCATTGTGTTGTTTATGGTGGCATGTGGTTCACAAACCCTTAAATTAAGCAGGCGTTTGTGCTCCTTTAACACCATTTCTCGCTCCTGCTCCAGGAGTCTGAGGTTGAGTCTGTATTTGGCGTTGATGCTGTGTAGTTTCCTCTGAAGATGGACGTCCTCTTTGTGATTTAGCTGTCTGACGTCCATGTGAAGGAAAGGCTTTGGTCTTTTGATAATTGGTTGCATTGTCATTTTGAGTTTCCTTTAAAACAAATAAACAGAGCGGACAACTAGTGTTTTGGTTAAGCACTCAAATGCAGACTAGATTTTAATTTATTTTGCTTGCATACACAGTTGAAGGCAAAATTATTAGAAATTTTAATACTTTTCCAAATATTTTTAAAGTGATGTTTGAAGGTGCTGTATATGTAAGTTTTTGACTCTTCTAAAGCATAAAAATAACGTAATATGTTTGCAGATATTTGCTAAGTGAACATTCTTCTTTATCTGAAAAACAATGCTGAAGTCAGATATTCTGCTTTGAAAATGTGTTTTCTGTGCAGGAACATCTGTCTTTGTTTTGGTTCTTTTAACCCGCCCAATGCCAGTTTAGCCAGTTATATTTTCAAGAGTTCACACTTACAGTGAGGGAAAAAATTATTTGAACCCCAGCTGATTTTGTAAGTTTGCCCACTAACAAAGAAATGATCAGTCTATAATTTCAATGGTAGGTTTATTTGAACAGTGAGAAACACAACAATAACAAAAAAAATCAGAAAAATGCAGTTAAAAAAAAAAAGAAATTAATTTGCATTTTTTTGAATTAAATAAGTATTTGATCCCCTATCCGTCAGCAAAATCTCTGGCTCCCAGGTGGATCTTATACAGGTAACGTGCTGATATTGGCAGCCCTCTCAGCTCGTTAACTGTATAAAAGAGACCTGTCCACAGAAGCTATCAATCCAGATTCCAAACGCTTCACCATGGCCAAGACCAAAGAGCTTTCCAAGGATCTCAGGGACAAGATTGTGGACCTACACAAGGCTGGAATGGGCTACAAGACCATCGCCAAGCAGCTGGGTGAGAAGGTGACAACAGTTGGTGCAATTATTCGCAAATGGAAGAAACATTAATGAACTGCCAATCTCCCTCGGTCTGGAGCTCCATGCAAGATCTCATCTCGTGGAGTGTCAATGATAATGAGAACGGTGAGGAATCAGCCCAGAACTACTCGGGAGGAACTTGTCAATGATCTCAAGGCAGCTGGGACCATAGTCACCAAAAAAACTGTTAGTAACACGCTATGCCGTGAAGGACTGAAATCCTGCTGTGCCCGCAAGGTCGCCCTGCTCAAGAAAGCCCATCTAAAAGCCCGTTTGAAGTTTGCCACTGAACATCTGACTGATTCAGAGGAGGACTGGGTGAAAGTGTTGTGGTCAGATGAGACCAAAATCGAGCTCTTTGGCATCTATTTTTGAGATTTTTTGTGTTGTTGTGTCTCTCACTGTTGAAATAAACCTACCATTGAAATTATAGACTGATCATTTCTTTGTTAGTGGGCAAACTTACAAAATCAGCTGGGGTTCAAATAATTTTTTCCCTCACTGTAGCTGTTGATTAAAAATAAAACGTATTTGGCATGCTGTCCCGGGAGAAAGCCCTGAGCTCAGAATATCCTTGAGCTCGGGGCTCCCTCCCGTTTAAAGGGAGAGTTTGAGCTCAGGTAGGTCTTAAGATACTATTTTGGAGTAGTCAATTTACTTATAGTGTTTGTCTCCACACACGAACACCGTCTGGCCCGGTGAGGGGCAGAACGTGCAGCGTTCTTGCTGTGAGGCGACAGTGCTAACCACTGGGCCGCCGTGCCGACTTATCAGAGGAGTAGGGGTGGAAGGGGGGATTCTTCAAGATGAAGATGATCAGAGTGAAAAGCTCTGGTTATTTATAGCATATATTTATATACGGAGTGCGATATACTGAGCTGATTCGTGCCAGTTGTGTTCAATCATAAACACGTGAGCCTCTCAAAATTAGTTTGTAAATAAACCACACTTAGCACAATAGGTTGTGTGGTGTAAAACAGCGTATTTCATTCATTCAGTCCGGAAGGCTCACAAAGTGAAATCTCTGACCGAAATGCGATCCTGGTGGACCGTAGCAGACTCCAAAATGAGACACAGATTCAGAGTTTCACATGAAGTGGTCATTAATTAACAAATAATATAAACATTAGGTGAGCAGGTTACATTGTAACCGTGTGTCCTAACAACACGCTAGGTAACGAGATTTACAGTGAAAACTGATACAGTGATAATTTGGCTGTTTGCACCTGACAAAACACGACAAAAATTAAATATAGCCATTCAGAAGAGAATAGCACTTACTGCACTCCAACGAAGTGATAAGGTTTATAATCTAATTAATATATATTAAACCCATGAAAAATGCCATCCAAACTCACATTATTAGCATTTAACACTTAATAAAACATAAGGTGTATCTGAGGTGATCATTGTCAGTTTTCTGTTGTTCAGCTGTAAGAAATAGAAGCCGTTTCTAATAAATCAATTCGAGGTGTTGGTTAGGACAAAAACTATATGGTTAATATTCCTTCTATCGCATGCCGTCGCCTTTATTTAGAAAACAACTTAAATCAGCCTTTAGGCTCGATAGTCAGGCACACTTCTGGTGATCTCGTCAATGTGGCAACCTGCGCTTGCTTGTGTTTTGAACCAGGCATGCAATACCTAGTTCAACCACTGGGTGTCAAACTTACGTACTGCACCTTTAACTGAAATTATCACCATATTTCCTATAAAATTGTTCCCTATGAAAATGTTTTTGAAAATGAAAATGTTTTTTTTTTTTTTTTTTGACAGGATTTTTTTTAATAAAACAATTTTAGGGTCAATATTATCAGCCCCTTTCATTTTGTTTTAATTTATTTATTTCTTTATTTGCACAAGAATATAAACATATTGGAATAAACTTTAAAAAAATAAGCTATAATATGCAGGAACAGGCAAAAGCTGAAAAGGCTTATTTAGAGCCTCTACCTAAATAATAATAATAATAAAAAGACAATGTCAAAGCAATTGTGTTACTACAAATGCTACAAGTGAAAAATTAATACACACAAATGAGATTTCAGTCACATACACAACAATTAAATAAAATAAAAGCATACAATATAATAAATGCAAAGTTACAAAACAACATTAACGTGATTCCTTATGCAGTTTTCATTGTCTACAGGACAGATTGTTGTCCAACAACTTGCCTTATTATCCAAACTTGCCCAGTTAACAAAATTAGGATAGTTATGTCTCAAAATCACACTTTAAACATCTGGAAAAATATCTAGTCAAATATTTTGTGTCTAGTCAAATTATGTGCTGTCATCATGGCAAAGACAAAAAGAAATCAGTTATTAGAAATGAGTTATTAAAACTATCATGTTTAGAAATGTACAAATCTCAAAAGGTTTACCTGGTAAAATAAAGCTTTAAATAATAAAAATCTTCTCTCTGTTAAACAACACTTGATGTAATTTTGCCTTCAACTGTATATTGTGGTCCAAAAATCTATGAAGCTTAAACATTTATGGACATTTTGTGTAATTAATGAATGTAAGTTTACCGTACCTGGTTTCTCGTCACGCATACGAGCCTGTAGATTGAAGAGCTGCTGCTATGAGACTTACACATATAAACAATGCCTTTCAATCTGTCAGCTTTTAGGTGTTGAGTTTCAAAGCCATTGGGTCACGCGATCACTATTGTGTTGATAATGACAAAGTAAAGCGGGAAGATTGAACTTGTCAAGCTGAAAACTTTGAGTTATTGAGGCTTTATCTCAGTTTGACAGATCACAGCTTATTTCATTCATTCATTTTTCTTTAGCTTAGTCCAGAGATGCCCAAACATGGCGCGCGGGCCACAGATGGCCCATGGTAACCTTTGATTTGTCCCGCCATCCCATCTGAGAATGGTTTAAAGATATAAATATATTATTACCTTTTATTTGTTTGTTTTATTAAGCTACAAAAAGCTATCTGAAATTAAATGTTTCAATTTTTAAATGGTGTAAATTAATTAGATTTAGTTCATACCACAGATAGAGGGCAATGCTGAGACTTTGGTGAGTGAAGGCAAGGCAAAGGCAGATTCTACTTGACTAGTGTATTCAGCATTGAACTCCACTGTGTTACTAGTTAATACGATTCAAAGTAAAGTTTTCTATTTATTATTAGGGCTGTCAAAATTAGCGCGTTAACGCACGCTGATTAATTTGAAATATTTAAACCATTAAAAAAATTAACGCATTTAACGCAGTGGCAGTTTTTTTTTATTTCCTGTTGTGGCCGACGTGTGTTCAGGGCCGGCGCGTCCATAGTGGCGGCCGACAATGGCCGCAGAATAGTGAGCGAACCCCCCGGTCCTCACTTTAATCCGCGACACCTACCCCCTCCCTACCTGTCCGCACGGTCATCCGCGAACCGGTCACTTTCTTTTTCTCTTTCGGGTTGAGGGTGGCGTGATCACCGTTCGCCTACAGCACCGGTTCAGCTTGCTCCGGCCCTGCGTGTGTTTAATGAGCAAAGGAATATGGATAAAGGATAATATGGATCCATGTAAATGTACTCAGTGATGTGCCAGATGATGTCGCAAGCGGTCAAAGACAGCCCATTCCTCTCTAAGTTGATTCCAAGCACCCTCAAATGTTTTATTAAGTGTGACGTGTTTCCCCCCTACACGCAACTATTGTAAAGCGTCTGCTTCGCGTTGCTGTATCAGAATCCTTGCTTGAGAAATACAGTCATACTTTAAGAACCGTAGTCGTGCGTGGTGATGATTTGAAGGGAGTTCGCTGTACTGTGCGCGCACGCTCTCTCTCTCTCTGTCTGTGTGTGTGCGTGCATGCGTGTGTGTTGTCACCCGATAATGTCAACACTGGACTGTCTGCAACTGTCTAAACTTTAAGGAGGACTAAGCAAAATTGTTTCTACTTTATAATTAATGTTCTCAACTCGCAAAACAACTTGACAATGAATACAATTGTTTGTATTCAATACTTTATTAATATATTTTTTTTTTCCAATTTCCATATTTGCAATGCCTTTATTTTGGATTTTTTTTGTAGTTCACTTAGAATCCAACATGGAAATAATTTTTGTTTGTTATTGGCATTGATTGTTATAATATTCAAATGGCACTTACATGCCTGTGTTTTTATTTCTGTAATAAATACGGCTTTTCATGATTAATCATGATTAATCACAGAAAAAAGTGATTAATTAGTAAAAAATTGTAATCAATTCACAGCCCTATTTATTATTTAATATTATGAAAGCTAATATAAATTAGGAAATTACCCATGGCTACTTTAATGTAAAATAGCTTGGTCTATTTATCTTCGGCGCACAGCTATCAATGATATTTGGGTTTTGGCCCTCCATACGAAAAAGTTTGGACACCTCTGGTTTAGTCCCTTTATTCATCAGGGGTCGCTACAGCGGAGTAAACCGCCAACTTGCACATGTTTTACACAGCGGATGCCCTTCCAGCTGCAACCCAGTACAGGGAAACACCTATACATTCACACACATACAATACGGCAAATTTAGTTTAATCAATTCACTTATAACGCATGTGTTTGGACTGTGGGGGAAACCGGAGCATGTGGAGGAAACCCACACCAACACGGGGGGAAACATGCAAACTCCATACAGAAATGCTAACTGACTAAAATGCTAACGGACTTGAACCAGCGAGCTTCTTGCTTTGAGGCGACAGAGCTAACCACTGTGCCACCCACAACTTATTTGTGACTTGTAAAGAGAAATGATTATAAATATTTTATTTTGGTTTATTCTGTGTAAAATGCAGCAGTACTCATCTCTTGGTTACACTATGAACGTGATAATACTGTGTTTCTTGTCTTCATTTAGGAATATTGTATTGGTTTTACAAATCATTATCACTTAGGCCAGTCAGATTGGAGAATGGAAGGCGCCCCACATTTAAAAAAAATACTATAGTAGTTTATAATAGATACTAGTGTTGTGGAACCATACTATTGTAGAGCATATTACACAGTAAATGAAACAGTCAGTGTGTGAGTTATACATTGACGATTGGATCATAATTGGATCGTAGTATGCTTTAGTGAATCAAATTTATGAATGTGGTTAAAGTGCATCTAATTTATTAATAAACTGTATACGTTTTCAGTGTTTTGAGGGATATTTAGTGACTATTTTAGAGGTTACTGTAGGTCACACTATACAATTTATGTGTCAATTTTTTTTTTAAAGGCTACATGTCAATAAATGTGTTTTGTGAACAGATGTCTATCGGTGCTCTAGAACTAACAGTTTCAGACTGCTGAATGATAATTTTCCTAGCATTGATTGGTGCGATTATGCATTCACAATGGTATGAACAGTTATGGGTGGTATGTATATTTATATTATGTATATTTGTATATTTATACATTTTTTTAATGATTCATATTTAAGATATAGATCAGAGAAAGCTATTTCTTACTATTACAACCCACCCACCCAACCCCCCCTGTAATTTGCAGACTTTGTTAATGAATGCTGCAGCATACTGTAGTATTATTAAAAAATATACTTTAGTTTTTACTACAGTAAAGTGGTGTATAATATAATATATCCTTTAGTTTTAGATAATACAGTATGTATTATTATTATTATTATTATTATTAATATATTACCATATAGTTGGTGTTACCAGCAACTGAGTTACAGTACCACAACAACTACTTTATAGTATGGTTAAAAATCACTGTAGTAGGCTATTTACTATAAATTACGATATTTGACACATTATGTCTATAGTATTTTGTAGTATATGAGGTGTAACAAGTTATTAAATATATTTAAGTATTATTTTTATCATTTTGATATATGGCAACCTTTAGCATTCGTAATTAGCAAACTTTACCTCAGTTACCTCAATATTCCCAGATCATTTGTTTATCTATTAACGTATCCTTAAAATGCTTGAACTAAAGTTACTGCAGTTTATAAACGTAAAACTCAATAGGTTGAGGTTCTCCATCAGGCTGTTAGGAAATAATGTTTTGTGCTTTTAAAATTAGCTTCACTATTGCTGCTAGTGTTTGCGAGAACTGTGACTGGCGTGTTTTTTGTATGGGAGGTACAGTACGAGTCTGCACATATGATTTGACTACAGTTAATGTTCAGCTCGGACACGTGAAAGAAGACAGACGTTCAGTCAAACTACATCAAAACATCATCACAACGTCGATTTACTGAGGTAAGTTTTTATAAATAAATTGAATTTGTCGACGTTTTTTTAAACGGCGAATCAAAAGGTCGTCAGTATGAAATGTGAGGGTTTTTAAAGTAGTTTTAATGTCAAACAAAGTCTATACGGTTTTGTCATGTAAAAACAAGCTGCATTTCTGTGATCGATGCTGTCAAGAATGTTTGCCGTCAAAGGTGCGTCGAAATTGCGCAGAATATCTATGATAGTCTCTTTGTTTTACTGCATGTTCGTCATACATGTAATATCTCTGTTTTGATAGATCATATTTGTAATATATCTGTGTTTTAACAGATCATACTGTCAGTGAAACATGGACAAAAAGAAAACAGTAAGTTCTATAGTCAAATCACTACAGTATAGCCTGCTGTTTAGTGCATGTTTTGTATTGATTTGTACATGTAGGATTGCAGGGGAACGAGCAAAGTGAAAGATTAATGAATAATAATGCTAAGATAAAAGTTAAACTGATAGTTCACCCACAAATAAAACTTTAATCACCTTTTACTCGTCCTCTACTTCTTCCAAACTGGTTTGAGCTTTTTCATCTGTTGAACACAATAGAAGATATTTTGAAACATGCTGAAAAGTAGCCATTGACTACCATAATATTTGTTATTCCTACTTTGGATGTTATTGGTTTTCTATATTTTTCAGTATATCTTAGTTTGTGTTTTTTCAACAGAAGAAAGAAACAGGTTTGGAACCACTTGAGGGAGAGAAAATAGTGAGAATATTTTGGAGAGCGGAAATATCCCTTTATGACAGACACTTTATTAATACTGCATCTTATTTTCTAGTCGATGCTGGCATTATGTGTTGAAGCTGAGAAGATGAATGTGAAACATGTTCCTCGTCCTGAAGCCAAAGATGGACAACTTCTCATCAAAGTGGCTGCGACCGCTTTAAACAGAGCAGATCTGCTTCAGGTGAAACACAAATTATGAAAATCTTTATACTTTGCACAATTCAAACCCCAACAGCTACATTTACATTTGAAGATATGAATTAAACTTATGCACAAAACTGGAATATTGCATAACATACTTGCAAATAAGGCACTGTTTCCATCCAATAAGTCAAAGAGAATAAAACTTCCTGATAAGCTGGTGGCTAATATAAAAAAGAAAATGTAGTTTTCTGCAGTAGGAAAAGCCACTGTATACCTTTTTTCTTATTTAATAGATGGCTTACAACTCAGAAGATTAAAAGCAATGAATGCGCAGTGGCTTTTGAAGGCGTGAGACACTCTTTGGGAGTGCAGCTGCTTAAGAAGCTTCTGGAAATAATCATAATAGGCATGTCATGATTTTACCAAGTACAATGCAATCCTGGATCAACATGTTGATCCTGGAAGATCATTTTTGTTTGAAAATGTAGTTCATACCTATTCCCTACCCCTAAATCCAACCGTAACTGTAAATTATTTCTAAAATCAGAGGGGAATAATAGTTGGATAACACCTTGTTATGAGTTTAATATGTTTAAGTGGGATGCTGTAACATTTAGGTGAGACAGATGTACTGAGTGCGACAGATCAAGGATGAGGCAGGAATCAATTCTCCATTTAAAGCCTTTTACATCATGGATTTAACAATAAGTAACAATAATAAATGGGGGGAAAAAGAAATAAACATTTACAATATTATATTTACACGAAAAGAATGAGTGTAATCCAAATCAAAGAAACTAACAAAACAATCCTTAAATCTAAAGTCTAAACTAGGGGACAAAACCCCCGACATCTTCAGTGTATACGACACTTGATCTAAACTAATTAAACTACAAAACTTTGTTTTTTTGATCCCGTAAATCTGTGCTTAGTTGTTTTGGAAAATATAAACAGATGCTTTAATACAATGTTATCATACACTCAAAATAATGATCACTGCGTCTTGTTCAAACTACTTATTTAAAATGAGCTGAAACAACACAATTCATGTGTTTCTTTGCCCAATTTATTTGTTTTATGTTCAGTCCACTTACATTTGTAAACCATTAAGTTAACTTCAACGTTTTGTGTTAGGACAACATGAAGGAATTGTGTTGGTCCAGCTACCTGGTTAGAGGACTGGTAGATCCCAGCGTACTTTGCGTGGGATTGCATTTAAAGAGGGAAATGTTGACAATAAAAGTAATCTTAGGTGTTTAAAGTTAGACTTGTTAGGAAAGGAAAGACTTGTTAGAGTTTAATCGTCACTTTAGTTTGAAGATTTAGAAGATTTTCATGTAATGCTTTGAGTTTTGAGATCATCACCTTGCAGAAGACCCTATGCTTTGGGGTGTTGGCAGCTTAATTAGCAAAATTGCAGATTGTTGCTTTGCTTAGTGAGCAATAACTGTCCTAAAATTAGTTCAGAGATGACTCTCAATCAACTGAATATGTAACGCAGGAAATATGCTTAAAATAGACTCTTTTATTTTATTTAGGATAACATCAAATAAAATTAACAAGACTTTGAAATGTACGACACATAATAGACATGCATGATATTATCAGACCTTGGAGTTTAAGTTAAATAAAAATACAAATGTATTTAAACTTTTAATTGACAAAATCATGTTGGACCAACTCGACTGCATTTAATTGTGTAAACATTTTTATTTTTTAGTTGGTGCTACTTCTAAACAAATTTATTGGATGGAAATCCTGCCATCAATTGGGCAAATTGAGTTCATCCAATGATTTTTTTTTTTTGAGTGTACAGTTGGGAAAACAAGTATTGAACACGTCACCATTTTTCTCAGAAAACATATTTCTAAAGGTGCTGTTGACTTGACATTTTCCTTCGAATGTTGGTAACAACCAAAGAAATCCATTTATGCAAAGAAAACAAAACTAATTAGTTTATAAATTAAGTTATGCATAATCAAATTAAATGACACGGGAAAAAAGTATTGAACACATGAAGGGGAGGTGTAGAAAGGCAGTCAAAGCCTAGACAGCAGCTGAAATCTCTCAGTAGTTCTTCAGCAACCCTCTGCCCTTCCTCAGTGTAAATGAATATCAGCTGCTTCAGTCAAACATCTACATTAGCAGGAGGATGAAGATGGAACCAGGGTGGACATTTCAGCAAGAGAATGATCCAAAACACAGCCAAGAAAACTCTCAAATGCTTTCAGAGAAAAGAAATCAAGCTGTAGAATGGCCCAGCCAATCACCTGACCCGAATCCAATGGAAAATACAAAATAAAGCTCAAATCAGATTAGATGGATGAGACCCACAGAACCATCAAGATTTTTACACTCTGTCTCAAGTCTGTGAAAAACTCACACCTGAGCAATGCATGTGCCTTCATTCTCCTGTTACGGTAAGAGTGACAATGACAACGGTGTGAGGATCCAAGTGCAGTTTATTATAAAAAGTCAGTATAGCGATGGTCATCAGGAGCAAACAGGTATATTCAGATAATCAAAAATCATGGTCTATAAACAGGAAGAAGGTCAAAAGGCTGGCAGCAAGCATTGACAAACAAATAGCAAAGCGAGGTCAAAAAACACGGAAAACAGGAACAAAGAAAACACGTTGTACATCACAAAACAGCAAACAATACTCAGCAAGGATTGTGTGTGTATGTGCTGCTTATGTAGGGAGTGTAATCAGCAGTGTGTGTGCACTGCATGACTGGGGTTGTAGTCCTTTAGCCAATATGTACTTTACAGAAGTGTGTGTGTGAACCAGCGATCTCTGACTGTGGAGATCGCTGGTGATCGTGACATCTCCATATAAGAGGCGCCTTTCAGCTGCCATCACCAAAAAAGCCTTTTATATAAAGTATTAAATACATTTCAGTAGTTCAGCACTTTGTCCTTTTGTCATTTCATTACAGTTACACATAACTCATTTATCAGATTATTATAGTTTTGTTTTATTTTTATATTTGTAAGGTTTTTTTTTGTTTTTTTTTTAAACCAAAATCTGGTTCAATTCCATTTCAGCAGCTCCTTAAGAATTACTATTCCCAGGAAAAAAAACATGACGTGTTCAATACTTATTTCCCCTCATGCATATTTTCTCTGTGAAATTACCTTTTGAGTATTTTACTGCACATCACATTCGTAACACTGGAATTGTGCTATACTATCAATGGAAACATAGCTATTGATGACTCATTGTAATTGGCAGAAACGGGGTCTCTACCCAGCTCCACCTGGAGAGAGTGAAATCCTGGGTCTGGAGGCCAGCGGGGTGATCTCTGACATCGGCCCTGGGGTCAAAGGGAACTGGACGCTGGGAAGTGAAGTGATGGCTTTACTCGGGGGTGGAGGTTATGCAGAATATGTGGCTGTTCCAGAAGAGCTGGTCATGAAAGTCCCATCGCACCTCAGTCTTTATGAAGCTGCAGCTCTTCCCGAGACCTGGCTGACAGCCCACCAGCTTCTGCACTTCATAGGTGACACCAATGGATTATTTGCATTTTAAAAAGCTGATGGAAATTGAAGTCATGATAGTTTTGTTTACTCCCTGTTATGTCTGAAACAGCTTTTTAAGATTAGGAAAATGTTGGTGGTAAGACTTTATTTTGTTTTGCAACCAGGGCTGCACATATATCGCTTCAGCATCGATATCACAACACATCCACAATAGTCACATCGCAGGATCTGCAATGTTAAGTTGATTTGAGATTGCATAGTTTAGGATTATATATATAGTCATTCATTAATTTTTTTGTCGGCTTAGTCCTTTTATTAATCCGGGGTCGCCACAGCGGAATGAACCGCCAACTTATGGAAATTGGAGCACCCGCAGGAAACCCACGTTAACACAGGGAGAACATGCAAACTCCACACAGAAATACCAACTGACCCACCCGAGGCTCGAACTAGCAACCTTTTTGCTGTGAGGCGATTGTGCTAACCATTGCGCCACCGTGAGGCCCCAGGATTATATATAGTATTATATTATTATTATTATTATATCATTATTATATTATTTTATAGCCACATTTCAAAATACACAAAACTTGTGGAGTTACTGGAGAGTTTAACCATAATGGAGTAAATGTTTATCATTTGCACAGGTATTTAAGCGCTAAGAAGTTTTAAGCATTCAGACACGAGCAGTTTAACCATACGTACCTTTAATATAAAATACGTTTATTGAACTATTTGTGAAGTTTCATAAACTAATTTCGAGAGGAGCACGTGATATGATTGACCGCAGCTGGTCCCTATCGCTAATCATTAGCTTACCAATCAGATTATTCCAACTTTAACATAAATACCCAGCCTAACTTCATTCCTCATCTTCGTTTTGGAAGAAGATTTTTCCCAGCTTTCAGTCTTACTCTGCTTCATACTGCCATAATAATAAGTGTTGAATACTCTAGATCATTATTCAACATGATGACCTGTAGGATGTAATGAAGACCACAACGTATTCCACTCTTTGGTTTGTTGTGAATGCACAAAATTACATACTGTGCTTTTAAAGGTATAGTTCAATGAAAAAATTACAATGCTGTTAATTTGCTCATCTTCAGGTCATACAAAGATTTTCACAATAAAGAAGATTATTAGTGCAACCCACAGACCTTGAGCAATATTAGGTTTGCATGCTTTGCATTTTCTAACTGTTTGTAAGCAGGAATTCAGCAGGAATTGTACAACAGGAAGCTCACAGTTCAAATTGTCATGACTAAGCTCAGGATCTTTTGCCGAGGATGTGGATTAAGGGTAATAATGTTGGGTTTCTTGCACAGGTCTGTTGATATACTAAAATGATTATTATTTTTAAGCCTATTTGTGTGTCTGATGATGTAAATTGTATGAATCACCAATGACCATGGTTTTAGTTAAAATCTTCTTGATTGTTCTACTTAAGGAAAAAACATTACCCATAGACGAATTACCATGTTTGTAAACATTCAGGATGCACGTGCAGGGAGGTGGCAGAAAAAAAACGGGAGCACTAGCATTTGCATTGAGGGAATGACATCAGATGCGGTACAGAGTTTGTTGTTGTCTTAGAAATTAGTTATATTGATTACATATTATGCATATTGTTTACATAATGCTTTCAGCGTATTATAACAGCTTGCCAACCAGTGATAAGCACAGTTATTCGGCAAAATTAACATTAAAGTGAGCAGCGTTCGTCTGACAGGTCCGTTTGCGATAGCAGCAACATCCCAATGGATATTGCATAAAACGAAATGGCGAAGCATCCAGCTCGAAATTTACAATATCTCACTGAAACTCACAGTGATTTTACAGGAGAGAAGTTAAAGGCCTACAAGTCTTTGGATGCCTACAGTTTTGTTCTGTGTGGTCATGTGCAAGAAATAATGCTCCATGATTACCAGATTCAATACAATGTGGTGCTAAAAACCGAGGTTCTGTCTAGACAAGGAAAGAAGGCGTTGCTGTACAAGGCCTGGGTAATCATCAACAAGCGAAACAACTGCATTCTGACAGCAAACTGCACCTGTACGGCAGGGTATGTGAACGTACATGTTTACATTTCATTATTAGCATTCAGTGTCTGCTGATTAATTCACCATATTTAACCGTTTCTGCTGAAATCATTGCTGCAACCATAAACGAGTGATGTGTGTGATTCAACACAGTGTGAACTGCAGAGTCGAGCATTTTTAATTAGGTCGTCACTCCATTCAGCTCCCTTTTACACAAAGACGTCTGCGGTTGGCGTTAAAAGCAGTGTGTTGTACGGTAAAAGTTACGTTTTCTGTTTTTGGACTTTTGAATTTAGCATCCTACCGTACAACACCACATGTTGCAACCGGGGACCCGTGTGACGTAGGCTGGTAATTCGTCTATAGTACGTTATGTATGGCCTGGTCTTCCTAGTTCCAAATAAACCAGCAACGAACGCAAACATGTACACTCTTTTCTTCGCTTTTCCTCCTACAGCAACTATTGCATCATATCAATCTACCTGAATAAAGATGCTTTTCATAATAATGGTGCCGATTCCAGTCAAACGACTCGACCTTAAATCATGTTGCAAGACTTATTTAATTACTCCTCAAAAATGTTGCATCTAAAAAGGGAACCTAAAACTGCACATGCTAAGTGGCAAAATTACTGTGATTCTTTACTAAATACTAATAGTATAGTATGCCCTGTTGTTACACAATGTTTGTAAATCTGGCCCTAAGTATGCCTATTAAAGCCACTAAAATTCCATAATCTGCTGTGTTTTATAGCCAAAGTAAAGCCGAATGAGACGGTGTTGATTCATGCTGGAGCGAGTGGCGTTGGCACTGCTGCTGTTCAGTTGGTCCGCTTGAGCCGTGCCATTCCTGTGGTAACAACTGGGAGCCCTGAAAAGATCAGATTTGCAGAGCAGATTGGAGCAGCTTTGGGAATCAATTACAAAGAGGAGGACTTCTCTGAAAAAGTGCTGCAGTTCACTAAAGGTCAGTCATTTTAGTGTTGTGGATGTTTTGTGATGTGATGGATGGAGATTTTGATGAGGACCTGATCTGCCTAAAATGAGTCAACATCTTCTTTGACCGTCAAATACTGCAGTTTAATGTGTGTTGTTGATCTGTCAAGAGATGCTCTTTTCTGCTTTGTGAAGTTGACCAATCACAACAGACTGGGCCATCTAACCACCATCTGATCAGTCAAAGCAGCGTGATATAAATCTGACCAATCGGAGAACAGTAAAAAAAAATCTGACCAAACAAAGTTGAGAAATACAAATCTGACCAATCAAAGAAGAGTAAAAAAAATATGACCAATCAAAGCAGAGTAATACAAATCTGACCAATCAAAGAAGAGTAAAAAAATCTGACCAATGAAAAAATAGAGTACATAACATCCTAGACCAATCAGAGCAGAGAAAAACATCTGATCAATATGACCGATCAGAGCAGAATAAAAACATTGGGCCAATCAGAACAAAGTAAAGCTATTTGACCAGTCTGAACAGAGTAAAAACAGCTGACCAATCACAGTAAATTAATAAAGCCTTCTGATCAACCAATCAGAAAAGGGTAAAGCCATCTGACCAATCAGAGCAGAGTTACTAGTCTGCGAATCAGAGCAGAGTAAAAACATCTGACCAATCAGAGTAGAGGAAAACAACTGACAAATTAGAGTAGAGTAAAAACAACTGACCAATCACAGTAAAGCCATTTGACCAATCAAGAGCAGTGTAAAAACATTAGACCAATTACAGTGGAGTAAAGCCATCTGACAAATCACAGTGAAGTAAAGCCATCTGACCCATCAGAACAGAGTAACCAGTCTGACCAATCAGAGCAGAGTAAATCCATTTGACTAAACAGAGCAGAGTAAAAACATCTGACTAATCACAGTAGAGTAAAGCCATCTGACCAATCAAAACAGAGTAAAAACATCTGACAAATCAGAGCCGAGTAAACAGTCTGACCAATCACAGTGGAGTACAACCATCGGATTAATCAGACTAAAAACATCTGACCAATTAGAGCAAAGTAAAAACAGCTGACCAATCACAGTAAAATAATAGTCATCTGATCAATCAATCAGAAAAGTTTAAAGCCATCTGACCAATAAGAGCATAGTAACTAGTCTATGAATCAGAGCAGAGTAAAAACATCTGACCAATCAGAGCACCGTAAAAAAGATCTGATTAATCTCACCAATCAGAGCAGAGTAAAAACAACTGACCAATCACAGTAAAGCCATTTGTCCAATCAGAGTAGAGTAAAAACATCTGACCAAGCACAGTGGAGTGAAACCATCTGACAAATCACAGTGAAATAAAGCCATCTGACCAATCAGAATAGAGTAACCAGTCAGACCAATCAGAGCAGAGAAAATCCATTTGACTAATTAAAACGGATTAGAAACATCCGACTAATCACTGTGGAATAAAAACATCTGACCAATCACCGTGGAGTAAAAACATCTGACCAATCAAAACAGGGTAAAAGCCTCTGACAAATCAGAGCCGAGTAAACAATCTGACCAATCACAGTGGAGTAGAGTCATCGGATTAATCAGAACAGAGTAAAAACATCTGACCAATCAGGGCAGAGTAAAAACAACTGACCAATCACAGTGGAGTAAAGCCAGTCAGAGTAGAGTATGTCCTCAGAAAGGCAGAGTTTAGAGACCAGATCCTTAAACCAACCATTTCAGACACTGTGAGACTAAAAGCTGATTCCATGAGAAAATCCTATTATCTCCAAATTTAATTGAGCAACCTTTCAAATCAACATAAGAATACCTCTATACAGTATGTGCATGCTTTTGTGCAGGCAAGGGAGCTGATGTAATTCTGGACTGCATTGGTGGATCTTATTGGGAGAAAAACATTAGTAGCCTCGCAGTCGATGGACGATGGGTGCTTTATGGCACAATGGGAGGTAAAACAGCAGACGGAGACCTGCTTGGCAAACTTCTGAGGAAAAGAGGCCATCTCCTGTGCAGTCTCCTCAGATCAAGAAGTCTACAGGTATTCGGTTGTATCCACATAATGAAAGTATTCAACATAAACGTAGAGTAGCAGGAGTGGTATTAAAAGAACTCATAAAACATGATCTATGCAGATGTCATGCAATTTCATATTTGGATTTTACATACAGCTGAAGTCAGAATTATTAGCCCTCCTGAATTATTAGCCCCGCTCTTTAATTTTTATTTCAATTTCTGTTTAACAGAGTGAAGATCTTTTTCAACACGTTTCTAATCATAATAGTTTTAATAACTCATCTCTAATAACTGATTTCTTTTATCTTTGCCATTCATTCATTAATTTTCTTTTTCGGCTTAGTCCCTTTATTAATCTGGGGTCGCCACAGCGGAATGAACCGCCAACTTATCCAGCATTTGTTTTACGCAGCAGATGCCCTTCTAGCCACAACCCATCTCTGGGAAACATCCATACATTCTCATTCACACTCATACACTACGGACAATTTAGCTTACCCAATTCACCTGTACCGCACATCTTTGGACTGTGGGGGAAACCGGAGCACCCGGAGGAAACCCACGCAACCACGGGGAGAACATGCAAACTCCACACAGAAATGCCAACTGACCCAGCCGGGGATCAAACCAGCGACCTTCTTGCTGTGAGGCGAACGTGCTACTCACTACGCCACCGTGGCGCCATCTTTGCCATGATGACAGTAAATAATATCTGACTAGATATTTTTCATGATACTAGTATTCAGCTTAAAGTGACATTTAAAGGCTTAACTAGGTTAATTAGGCAACTCATTGTATAACGATAGTTTTAGGGAAAACAATATTGCTTTAGGGGGCTAATAATAATGACCGTAAAATGGTTTTAAAAACATTAAAACCTGCTTTTATTCTAGTTGAAATAAAACAAATGAGTCTTTTTACAGAAGAAAAAATATTATAGGAAATTACGTTGAAAAAATTCTCGCTCTGTTAAACATCATTTGGGAAATATTTGAAAAATAAAAATAAAAAATGTGCAGAGGGCTAATAATTTTGACTTCAACTGTATATAAAATATATAATAAATGCAACATATATTTCGAAGTGTTTGCAAAAATGTTTTTTTAATCATTGAAATTACAAATATGGACATAAATGGCCATATATGAACATAAAAATATATTTGAAGATACGGATGAAAAAAGAAACATGAAACCATTTTTGCAGCATTTGGAAATATATGTTGCGTATATAACATAGTTTAAATATGTAAAAAACAAATGTTAACTTGTAGCCTATGTCATATACAGTGTGCCATTTGCATATATACTCATCGGCCACTTTATTAGGTACACCTACCTTGTAGCAGGTTGCATGGGCCGGTATAAGATTCTGACAGTGTGATTACCAGGGATAAAAATATCACTGTTTAACGGTATGATGAGATGATATTGTGTTTACTGCTCTAAAATATATTAATATTTTTAAATATCTGGCTAAAAAACAAAACCTTTTTCCCCATTGAACACAATATATTTTATTTTGAGAAACATTTAAAATATTTTGGGGCAGTAAACATGTCAGGCTGAATAATTCAAGTGAATCATTGACGTCTGCGGTCTTCATTTGTTTCAAAAACACCGATGTCTTCACAATTTACACATAAAAAAAATGTAAATAAAAATTGTTTACACATACCTCAGGAACAGTATAGCAGAAAACTGTGCTATTGGTTATCGTCCCATGCCTAGTTGGAACCCCTTTTGCCTTTAAAACTCTGCCTTAATCATTCATGGCATAGATTCAACAAGGCACTGGAAATATTTCTCATAGATTTTGCTCCATATTGACATGATAGCATCACGCGGTTGCTGCAGATTTGTCGGCTGCACATCCATAATGCGAATCTCCCGTTGCACCACATTCCAAAGGTGCTCTATTGGATTGAGATCTGGTGACTGTGGAGGCCATTTGAGTACAGTGAACTCACTGTCATGTTCAAGAAACCTTGAGTTACTGTTGCCTTTTTATCAGCTGGAACCAGTCTGGCCATTCTCCTCTGGCATCAACAAGGCATTTATGCCCACAGAACTGTCGCTCACTGGATATTTTCTCTTCTTCGGACCATTCTCTGTAAACCCTAGAGATGGTTGTGCGTGAAAATCCCAGAAGATCAGCAGTTTCTGAAATACTCAGACCAGCCCGTCTGGCACCAACAACAATAGCATGCTCAAAGTCACTTAAATCACCTTTTTCCCCCATTCTGATGCTCGGTTTGCAGATCGTCTTGACCATGTCTACATGCCTAAATGCGTTAAGTTGCTGCCATGTGATTGGCTGATTAGAAATGTGCGTTAACAAGCAGTTAGATAGGTGTACCTAATAAAGTGGCCGGTGAGTGTATTTCCCTGTATCAGATTTCCATATGGGGCTATTCAACTCCAAAATGGCTGCCCTGTTTAAAGCTCAAATCACAAGCTTTATTTTGGGGTTATTTTACCTACTTTAATGATGCTTAATGTTCACGTGATGGGCTAAAAGTGATGCTCATTGTGTTCTTGTTTGTAGTATAAAGCAGAGCTGGTCCAGAGTTTCTCCGAGCAGGTTTTGCCACACTTCAAGTCAACAGATTCCCCTCTGCGGCCTGTGATTGACAGCATGTTCAGCATGGAGGACGCTGAAGCGGCTCATCAACACATGGAGGCCAACAGAAATACTGGGAAAATAATTATCAAAATCGGAAAGCCTTGATTATATTCATATCAAATACACAAACTGCAGCGCTTTTGTAATAACATCTCTGATTTACAGAAAAACAGGACAAATGTTTCATTTGCCATTTGAATCAAGACTGATTGGATAGTCATTCTGACCAGAGGGGAATTATTATCATGGCTACAATAGAGATTTTAAAGTTTACAATGTCACAAGATTAAAAAAAAAAACTAAATAATTATGTTCCTGGTTTAAGTATTGAAACTACAAAGTGGTCAATATAACAAAGATTGGAGGACTGATACATTAATACATGAAAGAAGATGAAAACTTACATTTTAGCATGAAAAAAATATAATGTTTGTTGGTTTTATTGCTTTATTGTCCGCCTGAGTGTAAAAATCTTAGGCTCAACCAACACAGCCAAATTGTAATGACATACAATAAGAATAAAATCACAATCATCAAAAAAAAAAAACGTAATAAAATAAGATAGATGAACTGTATAGAGTAAAATAACATTTTCATTTTAAAAAATATTATGAATTGTATTTTCATTCATTCATTCATTTTCTTGTCGGCTTAGTCCCTTTATTACTCGGGGTCGCCACAGCGGAATGAACCGCCAACTTATCCAGCATATGTTTTACGCAGCGGATGCCCTTCCAGCCGCAACCCATCTCTGGGAAACATCCATACATTCTCATTCACTCACATACACTACGGACAATTTAGCTTACCCAATTCACCTGTACCGCATGACTTTGGGCTTGTGCGGGGAAACTGGAGCACCCGGAGGAAACCCACGCAACCACAGGGAGAACATGCAAACTCCACACAGAAATGTCAACTGACCCAGCCAAGGCTTGAACCAGCGACCTTCTTGCTGTGAGGCGAACGTGCTATGTGCAACATGTTTACTGCCCCAAAATACTTTAAATGTTTCTCAAAATAATATATGTTGTGTTCAAAGGGGGAAAAAGGTTTTGTTTTTTTAGCCAGACATTTAAAAAGAAGATATTTTGGAGCAGTAATTACAATACTGTCATACCGTGAATCCGTGATATTTTTATTCAAGGTTATCATACCGTCAGAATCTTATACTGGCTCATTCCTACCATGAGCAGTGAAGGTCACTGATTCACAAACAGCAGTTAATTCATATGAACAATGGTGAGAAGATTAGTTTGCTTGATTGATTGTGAATTAAATTTGATTTAATTTTACATTAAAATAATACAGAAGTTCCAAGTTACAGAAATCAATACACAAACATTAAAATCTAAGCACAAATGTGGCAAATTAACTGTACATTGTTCCACTTTAAATATATTTTATATTTAAAATATATAAATATATTTAAAACATGCAGTTATATATACTGCATATAGTCCCTTTAACATCATAGTTGAGCCTAATGCAGTATTTTTATATAGTGCTTTTTTTTTACACCCAAAACACTATCAAGCGTAATACAGAAGAGACAAGATAATCAACAATAAAAGTACAATAGTACATAATTAAGACGAAAACACCGTCATAAAAAGATTATTTGAGTTATTTGAAGTTAATAATTAGAATTTTTTAAAATAAAGACTATTAAATTATGGGGCTTTGCCATGTAATAATATATGACCACTAAGGTGACACTTTAGTATTTTACAGATCTATTAAACTTTGAATGTTTTTTTTGCATGCACGCAAACCTTCATTCATTTAAAACTTAGATGTTCAAGAAATATGCATTTTTAGCTGTCCAGATTCACGTGAACGTCATGTTTTCTGACTAGGTGCGCCGCTGTTTACACACACACACACACACACACGGAGGCACTTTCGCTATCTGCCCGCGCAACTCTCTGTCATTGACTTTTTGTACTTGACGTAACACAGAAACTTTATTTCCTACTTCCTGGTCTAAAACTCTGCTCTTGATCAATGGCTCAGCGTGCTGAAAAAACGCTGCAAATATAGTCAAACATGAAAACACGCGCAGCTTTATCAAACATCCGCCTCAGCTTCACTTCTTGATCGGTAAGTGGCCGCTTTGATTCATCGCTAGATGATGTTCTCGGGCAGGTAAAGCTCTCTTAACAGGCCTGAGCTCACATCAGCGTCCGTCAACCCGAAAATGAAAATATACCTGACAGAAGTATATAGCGACCTGCTAATAATGCTAGTCCTGTGAGTATTGCGTAAGTTACAGTACTAATGTTGAATAAGTCCATAGCTTAAACCTTTTAAACAATATCGACATGTTAACGCGGTAAAAGGTCTTGCGTTTTGTCAATATATTGACGTCCTGTTCAGAATTAAATGTAATGGGTTAAAGACGAAATGTTTTTTAAGAAACAAAACCGAAGTACCAAAAATCCAACAAAAAAGTAGGCATAATCAGAACAGTAATTGTGTATAGCAAAGAGAGAGATATAAATAAAGAGCTTTTTGGGATATATATATATATATATATATATATAGATATAGATATAGATATAGATATATATAGATATGTATTTGTATATACTGTATGTTTGAGCTTTCCTTTGAATTTGAGATATGCCTTTCTGAGAGCTGGATAATTAACGTAAAATTATGTCAAACAAGATAAACTATTTAGTACTAATACTTTTGGTTGCACCACATTGATATTCTTGCAATAATCCCCTAAAATGATCTTGAAATGGATTGAAAAATAAAGAAATAGACTTGGTCCTCAAAATAGAGAATGTAAGGATGTAATTTGCTTATTTATTTTAAAACTGTACCCTTGTTGAATGGATTTAAACAAAACAACAAAATAAGCGTCATTGAACCATATATATATATATATATATATGGATGTGACGAAAAAAGTCTGCGAGTTTACAATAAACAACATACTTTGTAGAAATACTGTGGATTAAACTGCACAACCCAAAAGAAATAATGACAATCACAAGGATAAGTGTCAGCTCTCTATAGAACAAAAATAGTTGGTTTTATTTTCATTTACATTTTTGCGTTTATGAAGAAAAAGCTTCGTTATGGGTGTGACGGATGTGAAATTTCCACTTGTGAGATTTTGGTAAATCAAATATAATTGTTTGAAAACATTGACCGAGACATTTTTGAGTATTTGTACAGCACTTTAAAATACAAGGATACACAAAAAAAAATTTGAAGGGTTTCGCTATTTATGATGACAACTTAATTTTTTCATGGCAAACATTTGCATAGAATTGCTCATATATATATATATATATATATATATATATATGTATTTATATAGCCCAAATAACTAAATCTTCTTCAAACCACCAGGTTTTACCCATTAAATAATTTAATAGCACAAATAATTAAAATATAATCAAATTTGGTTTGGTTACTTCCTTTGTATGTCTAAATAATTTAGATAAGAGTGTATATGTATGTTGTTTAATTATGACAATTATAACTGTTACACTAAATGACTATGGAATGTTATTTTACCATTGTTTTGATATTTTTTATTGCAAAGAAAATATTTGAAACATTATAGTAGACATTTTATTTGTATTTAAGGTGCTTATAATATAGCTTTTGTAAGTTTGAGTTGATGCAGACACTAAAAAAGGATGACCCATGATTAGTGTTGGGTAACGTTACTTTTAAAAGTAATACATTCATCTAAAGTGACTTAAAAAACACTTAAAAATAACTAAATATGTTACTTACACTTGTACATTACTTTGTGTGTATATGTGTTATGTTATTTGTGTGTTTTTTAAGATTAAGATTAGGATTGTGACGTGCCCATGTGTAATTTTTGTCAGCTTTTTTTGTTTAACTTTTTAAAGACTTAAACATTTATGACTTAAATTATTGTAAGCAATGTAAATGACATTACCATATATGGTTGTTCACCTGATAGGGTTAAACAAATTACATACAAAGTGTGCTTGCTGAATCTTTTTGTAAAATAAATGACATTAGTATGATCCTTATTTAATTAAGTCCAGAAATGTTTACATTGTCAACAATACATTATTTTTCAGTCATTTTGGGTAAAATTCATTTTAATTTCTCATTTAGGATCATGTTCTTCAGTGTTTTTGCAGAATTGAACCATGACAGAACCCAGTCGACCTCAACGCAAGCTGTCCAGAGCTGGAGAGAGTTTATACCAGACGTTAGGCCTGAAGAAAGGAGCGTCGTCTGAAGATATTAAGAAAGCATACAGGTACGTTATTATTTAATATTTACACATTTCATTTAACCATCTAAAAGGTTATGCTTTGTGGTTTTCATTAAATTAACCCCTTTTAGGACACTCACTGAATACTCAATGAAAAATCATGGAGAGTTACTGGGGTTTATTACAAGACCTTTGAACTTATATGACTTTAAATATATTATGTTGTAATCAATGTCAGTGAATTTACTGTATGTCTGGTTGTTTGCCAAATAAAGAGTTAAATGTTTAGTTTAATTGAATAAATTAATTTAAATATATTTAAAAATATTAAATGCTAGAGAAATCTCTGCTGCAATGTTTCAAATACCTTTAGAAATTAAAATATTAAGAAAATATAGTAAAATAATCATTCAGCAGCACACTTGTTTTGACCCGTACATTTATTTATATACATATTGCATCTTATTGTATTTTAAATGATTAAGTCTTTTATTATAATGAATGAACTTTAATAAAATATGTAATTCTGTAAATGCACTTTAATCAGTGTTTAATGTTACGACCCTGGTCTAGGGTCAAGGCCGCAACATAAATAATTCACGTGACAAATAAAAATTCACTTTTATAACCCCGAAACGGGTTCGTTTATTTGACTATTTTTTTGTTTTCTTTTTTTATCACCCAAAAGAAATGTGAAGCCTACTACCTCGGAATGAATCCACCAACAAAATAATAAACAAAACACACTCTACCTAAACAGCCACAATAAAACTACCTACACCCTACAAAGAAAATAACAGAAATAAAAATACAATGCTGCACCTGACTCCCTAGTGATAAATAAAAACAAGAGCAAATATGTACAATAAAATATGTACAATAAAGAAAAAGTGTGGAATCCAACTCCTACTGCTTCAAACCGTGTATATACAATATTTTTACAGTCATGTTAACACACAAAACAAAAACAAACTTACAGGAAGGGGGAAACACTGGAGGGATCACGATAACACAAAAAACGAATTTACGCACACCACGGGAACACAAAAAAGTTTTGCACACCAATTATTTCTTTGAACAACAAGTTTCACAATAACACACCAACCAACTCCCTCTTCGCTCTCTCTCCGACCGGTCCACCTTTTAAAAGATGCCCAGCATCACCCCAGCCAATCCCCGGTGACGTCGCCGTTCACTGACATAATTAGGGCGGGACCTGTGACGTGAGAGAGAGAGAGCGCACACGGGGGAAACAAACACACACAGACTTGCGAACGCAACATTAACATGTCATCCAATTATGATTCTTGCTCAAAAAATGCCTGACAATTTTTTTTTTTTTGGTATGTTTGCTGTGTAAACACTAATCATCACACTGTTTTTACACTGTGTCAATTTTAGTGGATGACTTCTGTGTATCATGTTAATAAGGTACGACAGTTTTATATTTGTGTATATTCTAGATATTAAATTGTTTTAATCCCTTTTACCTTTTCAGTTATTGATGTTTTCGAATGATCTGTATTAAAAAGCATAATAAGGAATTAAATAAAAATCTCTTATCTGCTTATGAAACCTCTCATAAGACTTTAAAGGTGCCCTATAAGACTATCTGGATACACCTATAGATATTTACCTAGTCAAATAATAAGAGTTAGTACATGGAAATGGCCATACCGTGAGTCTAAAAATTCTGTGTGTGCAAAAACTATGTAAAAAAACATGCCAATCAGAACACAAAGCAGACTGTTGCGTGACTCACAGGCCACACCCTCAAGATTTGTATGTACTTTAGGTCATGTTCTACGTCATTCAGACCTGATGAGCAGCCACATCATCAGGAGATCAGCAGTCAAAACACAAAGTGATATGTTGTTCTGGGATCATTAATATGCATGCCCCTGGCTGTGTTTTGAGATTCTAAAAATAAAAAATTTTCCTCCCTGATTTTTAAAAATTTATTAAAGTCTATATTAAGTTTACCATGTATGCGGGACTCTTATTTTGAAAACAGGAGACACCTCAAACTCAAAGCCAGTCACACCAGTTTGTTATGAAGCAACAACTCTTTAAACCTTGTCAGAACACAAAATGCAGGATATACAGATTAAAACTTAATTGAAGACCACCCAAAGAGGTATAAGACTGCAGAGGATTTTGTTTAATGCATATTTAAGCATTGTGTCTTATCGCTATTATTTTGAACAATTTAACTTATTGAATCAATGCAGTATACGGCACCTTTCATTTTCTAAATCTCCACCATCAGGAAACTTGCACTGAAGCATCACCCGGATAAAAACCCCAACAACCCGGAAGCGGCAGAGAAGTTTAAAGAGATCAACAATGCCAACAGCATCCTCAACGACGACACTAAACGTCAGATCTATGATGAGTACGGCTCCATGGGCCTCTACATCGCAGATCAGTTCGGAGAGGACTCTGTTAAATACTACTTCCTCATGTCCAAGTGCTGGTTTAAGGTCAGTGGCGTGTGTGTTTTTGTGTATGTGTGCATGCATTTGTTTATATTGGTTATTTTAAATGATTTTTAATTCTTTTCAAAGAGCATTTGTTTCATGAAAATGCACCAAATGTATTTACTTTTTTATATATTTTTACAATGGATGAGAAATATTTTGAAATGTCATTTATTTCTGTGATGCAAATCTGATTTTTCTGCATTATTGTTATTCTAGTGTCACACAATCACTCAGAAATCATTCTAATATGATTGTTTATTACTCAGTTATCTGTGTTAAAACATTGTTTTTAGGGAAACAGATTTTTGTCTCTTTTTTCTGATTCTTTGATTAATTTAAATCTTGAAAGAACAGCATTTTTGTAATCTTCTGTAATATGGTGCATACCTTACTGTAACCTACATAAAATTAAAGGGATAGTTTACCCAAAAATAAGAACTCTTGACAACATTTACTCACTCATTATGTGTCTCAAACCTTTATGAGTTTCTTTCTTCTGTTGAACACTAAAGAAGATAATTAGAAAAATGTTAGAAACCTGTAACCATTGACTTTCATAATAGGAAAAAATTACTATGGAAGTAAATGGTTACAGGTTTTCAGCATTCTTCAAAATATCTTCTTTTGTGTTCAACAGAAAAAAAGAATCTTTTAAAGGTTTGGAACCACTTGCGGGAGAGTGAATAGTTTTAGTGTTGTTTTTGGCGGCCTGTTTTAGTCTAGTCTTTGTGAAGCTGACGTTTTTAGTTTTTATTAGTTTTAGTCACGTTCATACTCTTTTCATGTTTTTCAAGTTGCACCTTGGTTGTCGCTAGTTCGGGTCCCAGCTGGACCAGTCAGCATTTTAGTGTAGAGTTTGCATGTTCTCCCCATGTTCTCCATGAGTGTATGGGTGTTTCCCATTAATGGGTTACGGCTCAAGGGCATCTGCTGCGTAAAACATATGGCGGAAAAGTTTGAGGTTCATTCTGCTGTGGCGACCCCTGATAAATAAGGGACTAAGCTGAAGTAAAAAGAATGATCACGTATAAAATAAAAAATTATAATAATAATGCGACTAGACAAAACAAAATAACGTTAATACAACATTTAATTTTGTCTCTTTAGTCAACAACAATGAAGAGATATTTTGGCATAGTTTTTATTTTGTAAACCACATTTACTCTCATTTTTAGTCATCAACAATATTGCATCATAATAAATTAGTTATAGTCATCGTCACATGACTAGCACACAACAAAAACATTAGTGTACATTTGACTCAATTTTAGTTTAACTTGAAACTCCTTGGGTGTACATATGACTCCCTCCATTTTGGAGTTAAAATAACACTTTCTGAAGTGTGAAATTTGTACATTACTCATTTTAACACAGTAAGAGTTTATTCTTACATTGGACTGGAGTGTGTGTTACACTTCAAAATGTTAATATATTACATTTTTTCTATATTATCAATTGGTGTGTGTGTGTGACAGATCAAATATGTTGAAAATAGTTTTAATTTATTGAATATTCATTTATCTTTTTAGAAATAATTTCAATACATTCTACTCGTTGTTGTTTTTTTAAATGCAACAAGACATGTTCCATGTTTAAGTAAAACACAATGGTTTGATCACTGTTTGTCCAAAAGAACCGGTTGAGTAAAAAAAAACTGGACTTCCCATCACTAGTGGGAAATACACTGCATTTTGGGTTAAAAGTTTAACACTGAAAAAAAAAACAACTCTTAAATATACGCTCTTTCACACTCATGGATTAAAATGTACTCTGGTTTTAACACTGGACAACACCAAAATAATCACACTGTATATTTAACACTGGATTTTTTGCTGTGTATTTTCGCCGCGTCTCATTTTTATAACATGATAAAGGTTCATTGATGAAGATATATAATAGTTATCTTGATGAAATCAACACTAATAGTGAGTAATTTTTTTATTTTTGGTTGAACTATCCCTTTAATGCAGGGGTGCCCAAATTCGGTCCTGGTGGGCTGGTGTCCTGTATAGTTTAGCTCCAACTTCTTACAACACAGCTACCTGGAAGTTTCTAGTATACCTACAAAGAGTCTGATTAGCTGCTTCAGGTGGGCCTATTTGGGGTTGAAACTAAACTCTGCAGGACTCACCGGCCCTCCAGGACAAAGTTTAGGCACTCCTGCTGTAGTGCATCATTAGCCACAATAATAACAGTAAATTGGCATAAAGGAAAGATAGTAAATTAAAATGTGTCCTTCACACACAGCAGAAGTTACCGGTACTTCTCCTTCTGCATTTTTTTACAGGGCCTGTTCACACATGATCTCTTCATGCAGTTTACCAGTAATTTTCTGGACATGTTTGTATGTGTGAAAAGAGCTAATGTTGAGTATAAGAATTACTCATTCATTCATTTTCTTTTCGGCTTAGTCCCTTTATTAATCCGGGGTCGCCACAGCAGAATGAACCGCCAACTTATCCGGCATTTGTTTTACGCAGCGGATGCCCTTCCAGCCACAACCCATCTCTGGGAAACACATTCATACATTCTCATTCACACACATACACTACGGACAATTTAGCTTACCCAATTCACCTGTACCGCATGTCTTTGGACTGTGGGGGAAACCGGAGTACCCGGAGGAAACCCACGCAACCACGGGGAGAACATGCAAACTCCACACAGAAATGCCAACTGGCCCAACCGGGACCTGCCCCAACCGGGGATCGAACCAGCGACCTTCTTGCTGTGAGGCAAACGTGCTACTCACGCGCCACCGTGGCGCCCTTATAAGAATTACTTTCAATTGTAAAACAAACAAACAAACCTAATAAGCTAAAACCTAAAAAAATACACTCAACAATATTTTGTAAAAACGACTTACACGTAATTGAGCTGAAACGGCACAAGGTATCCTTGAGGTTTTTGGGGGCAACTTAATAGTTTTTGTTCAATCGACTTAAATTTGTAAAAACTAATTTGTTAACTTTAATTCCATCATTTTGCCCCAACACAAATCTATTGTGTTACAGTGTACAAGTACTTTCATTGATAATGATAGTAAATATTTTTGAGCTGCAAATAATGATTTCTGAAGGATCCATATTTATATATGTACAGTATGTCACAAAAGTGAGTACACCCCTCACATTTCTGCTAATATTTATTTATATCTTTTCATAGGACAACACTGCAGAAATGACTCTTTGACATAATGAAAAGGAGTCAGTGTAAAGTTTGTTTAGCAGTGTAAATTTAGTGTCCCCTCAAAATAACTAAAAATACAGCCAATAATAGCTGAACCCCTGGCAACAAAAGTGAGTACACCCCTAAGTGAAAATGTACAAATTGAGCACAATTAGACATTTTCCTTCCCCTGTGGCGTGTGACTCATTAGTTTTACACTGTCTCAGGTGTTTCCAGATAGCAGGCGAGTTAAATATGGTATAAAAGCTTTTCCACTCTCTCAACCTGGCCACTGAAAGTTCAACATGGCATCTCATGACAAACAACTCTCAGAAGACCTGAAAAAACAAATTGTTACTTTGCATAAAGCCTAGGCTATAAGAAGATAGCCAGCACTCTGAAACTGTGCTGCAGCCAAGGCCATTCAATGCATTAAGAGGACAGGTTCTTCTCAGAACAGGCCTCGCCATGGTCAGCCAAGGAGGCTGAGTGCACGTTCTGAGCGTCACATCCAAAGATTGTCTTTGAAAAAAGACGGATAAGTGCTTCCAGCATTGCTTCATGTATTGAAGGGATGGAGGGTCAGCCTGTCAGTGCTCAGACCGTACGCCGCACACTGCACCAAATTGGTCTGCATGGTTGTCCTCAAAGGAAGCCTCTTCTAAAGATGCACAAGAAAGCTCGCAAACAATTTGCCGCAGACATTCAAACTAAGGACCAGGATTACTGGTACCATGTCCTGTGGTCTGATGAGACCAAGATAAACCTATTTGGTTCAGATAGTGTCAAGCGTGTGTGGTGGCAACCAGGTGAGGAGTACAAACACAAGTGTGTCTTGTCTATCATTAAACATGGTGGTGGGAGTGTCATCATGTGGGACTGCATGAGTGCTGCTGGCATTGGGAAGCTACAATTCAATGAGGAAAACATGAGTTCTGACAAGTACTGTGACATACTAAAGCAGAGCATGATCCACTTCTTCCGGAAACAGGGTCATAAAGCAGTGTTTCAGGATCATAATGACCCCCAAATACACCTCACTGGCTTGCTAAAGGGACTCAGGGTAAAGGTGATGGACTGGCCAACCATGTCTCCAGACCTAAACCCCTTAAAACACCTCTGGGGCATCCTGAAAAGGAAGGTGGAGGAGAACAAGGTGTCATATGTCCACCCCCTTGGTGATGTTGTGATGGAGGAGTGGAAGAGGATTCCAGTGGCAATCTGTGAAGCTCTGGTCAACTCCATGTCCAAGAGAATTAAAGCCGTGCTGGAGAATGAAGGTGGCCACACAAAATATGAACTTTTAAAAAAAATTTCTAAGGGGTGTACTCACTTTTGTTGCCAAGGGTTCAGCTATTATTGGCCGTATTTTTAGTTTTTTTGAAGGGACACTAAATTTACACTGCTAAACTTACTTTACACTGACTCCTTTTCATTGTGTCAAAGAGTCATTTCTGCAGTGTTGTCCTATGAAAAGATATAAATAAATATTTGCAGAAATGTGAGGGGTGTACTCACTTTTGTGACATACTGTATAAAATTAGGCAAGTTAGAGTAATTGGGCAAGTCATTGTATAATGATGGTTTGTTCTGTAGACATTCAAAAACACAAATTGCTCAAGGGGCTAAAAATAAAATGGTTAAAGAACAATTAAAAACTGCTTTCATTCTAGCCGAAATAAAACAAATACGACTTTCTCCAGAAGAAAAAATATTATAGGAAATACTGTGTAGGAAATAATTCCTTGCTCTGTTAAACATTCATCCATTCATTCATTTTCTTGTCGGCTTAGTCCCTTTATTAATCCGGGGTCGCCACAGCGGAATGAACCGCCAACTTATCCAGCATTTTTATCCAACTTATCCAACATGTTTTACGCAGCGGATGCCCTTCCAGCTGCAGCCCATCTCTGGGAAACATCCATACATTCTCATTCACACACATACCCTACGGACAATTTAGCCTACCCAATTCACCTGTACCACATGTCTTTGGACTTGTTGGGGAACCAGAGCACCCGGAGGAAACCCACGCAACCACGGGAGAACATGCAAACTCCACACAGAAACTGAACTGACCCAGCCGAGGCTCGAACCAGCGACCTTCTTGCTGTGAGGCGAATGTGCTACTCACTACGCCACCGTGGCGCCCTCTGTTAAACATGATTTGGGAAATATTTGAAGAAGATTATCATCTGTATGAGACAGTTAAAAAAAGATGAATCTGTATTAACCCTGATTGTTGTATGTGTTGTGTCAGACTCTGCTCTGTATAGGGACTATTTTATCGTGCTGCTGCTGCTGTTGCTGCTGCTGTTTCTGCTGCGGGAAATGCGGCGGTTCAGAACCTCCTGAAAATTTCCAGTATGTGGATCCGGATGAGCTAGCGGAGGAGGAAGAGCGCAGCAGAAGTGTGTTTACAGATGTATAAACAGCATATGTCTGATTCTGCCTCTTGTTTAAGAAAAATCACACCGTTTTTATGTGATTTACAGATAATGAAACGGTAATAATAGGACAGCCGATTCCCTCTGCGCCTCCAGCAGCAGATTCAGGTGAACGTTGCTGTTTTTTCTACCATTAGATGCACTTTTAGGAGTTTCTGTCTGTCATATTTGTTGAACTGTCATACACTCACTCATTTCAGCAAAGTCACCTGGAAAAAAAAAACATATTTAACGTTAAAAATTGTATCTAATTTATATATTCATTTGTTTGTGGTTTTTATTGTATATTTGCTATTAAAATGTTTATGTCATGAAAGTAGCTGTTGCTCCCGACATGGCATTAAATAAAAATATATGATACGTTATGAACTATCATACATTTTTTAAAAACATTTTTAAAATTTTAACTTAAATGGATAGTTTACCCACAAATTAACATTTTGCCATTATTTCTTCTCATCCTTGTTCTATATTTGGAAGGAAGCTAAAAAACTGCAATCACGTTTTCTTTTCCTGTTACTTATATTAAATATACAGGTATATTTGATATCTGTGAGAAGATGTTCCTTGAGAAATGTCTATAATAATAATAATAATAATAAGGTTTGTCCACATAAAACTGTGGAATGTAGCATATGGTTGTTGCTCCTTTAAAGTTATATTTTGTTGACTATTTATAAGGTTAAAAATAAAATACAAAAAAGGTCAATATAATAATGTCAAGTGTTTTTTTTTTTATATCCAAGCTTATTTATTTTATAAAAGCCCTTTTGTACATTTTCATAAAAGATTGTTTAAATTAATATTATTACTGAATATAAATTGCCGTCTGAACACCTGTTTTAAGACAACATTCACTTTTATATTTTCATTTTCTTCTTATTTTATTGTACTGTTGTAGTTTTAATGGTCTTGACATGGATTGTATTTTCTGTGTTGTTCAGCAGGTCACCCTGTGATTGTGGGAATGCCTATTCCTCTATCAGGTGAATATACCACCGTCACCATTGACATTTCATAATCTAAGGACAGATTCTGGCTGTGAATAGGCCTGTCACGATATCAATTTTTTTGTGTACAATATATTGCACCAAAATATTTTGATATAAACAATATTATTGTCATTTTAAGACTATTTTTTTGCCACTCATTACAGTATATAATGCCAGAATGACAATTTAATCGCATTACAATGCAAGTACACTCTTTCAAAGGACACATAATAGTTTATTCTTAAGAACATTTCATTTAACAGTCATGTGAACAATTTAATGATTAGGCATTGGAAAAGTGCAAGGTAAAAAAAGGCAAGGCAAGTTTATTTATATCGCACATTTCATACACAATGGTAATTCAAAGTGCTTTAAATAAACAAGAATAAAAGAAACAAGAAAATAAAAATGATTAAAACAGATGAAAACAGAGTAAAATGTGCTAAAAGGGGTTATAAAAGAATGAAAATAAGAAAGACATGATAGTGCGATCTGTCGGACGTAGCACAGTGCTCATTCAGTAAACAGATATGTTTTCAGTCTTGATTTGAATGTGCCAAATGTTGGTGCACATCTGATCATTTCTGCAAGCTGATTTCAGCAGCGGGGGGCGCTGTTAGTAGGTGTGGTGTGCTCTGATTTTCTGATTCTGGCAACTGTCTGACTGTATTTTTGGGAAGGCCAGTGAGGAGTCTATTACAGTAATCCACCCTGCTGCTGATAAAAGCATGAACATGTTTCTCTAAGTCTTCACTGGGAACAAAGTATCTAATTCTTGCAATGTATTTAAGATGAAAGTAACAGAGGCTACGATATCTGCTACCAGATCTATTTTCAGTTGTCAGACACCCACATGAGAATATACTATAGTAATTTATAGTAAATACTATAGTGTTTTTAACCACTGACACCTCAAACAGTGATAAATGTTGCACGTTCAGCTAAAATGTTGCTAGAATTGGTTTTTAGGTATGGGCGACATATATTGCATCACTAAAAATGAAAGAGGTCATGTTCATGTGTTCTGGATAAGTCCATATATTGATTATTGTGGCAGGCCTAGCCTTGAAATATTCATATTTTGTGTGTTTGTCCAGCAGATGGAGACACTGCTATCCTGATTCCCCCAGACACGCATGTGGACGTCATAACGGAGTAGAGCAAACAAACACACCAACCCGAAGACTGATTCGTTTGTATTACACACAGTGTCTGTGCAGTGTGTGTGACTTGTTTTATCTCCGCACATCATGCTGTTTTTGTTTACATCATTTTATAATTGCCTTCTGTTTGCTTGAATGTCCCTCAATGTATGTCGTTCTTAATGTAGAGAAAGGCTTCTTCAGATGCATCTGTTCAAATGACCTCCAGTGTACAGACGAACATATATGATATTAAAAAATCATCCAATATTGTGATCGGATAAATTTAGATTGTGCTGTTTTTATAACATCGCCATATTTATTGATCTTTGACTGTACGTCATGTGTTGTTAACATCAAACCATGCTTATAGTGGTGAGAGATGATGTATGCACTTCACATGCTTTCATAATAACAATTATGAAGAACATAAAGCTTCAGGAAATTATATTAATACTCTGTTTGTACAGTATGACGCTGTTGAGGCTCTAGTACATAGGTGTCAAACTCAATTCCTGGACAGCTCTGCACAGTTTTGTTCCAACCCTACTAGAGATTAGCTATGCAGTTCTGCGGCCCTCCAGGAATTGAGTTTGAGACCATTACTCAAGTCCTATGATAACTAATAAAATCGGTCCGTCTTTTTGTTCTGTGTATGTGCATAAACATGATATATATGCCAATGAATCGAGAAAACTTCAAAATAATTACATAATCTCTGCAAAGTGAACGTTTTATGATGCATTATAACACATGATGCTGTCTTTAAACAATTATAAATTGAATGCATGTGATGGATTTTGTGTTATATGATCATTAGGACAGGTTGAGGTCATGTCTGTTCTGCTGAGTTTAAAGGACCACTGAAAGTGTGATTTTTATATAAATGATTTCACTGAAAAGATCTATTTTATTATGTGTTACGCTTGTCTGATTCTTCGGAACAAAATTGACAAATATTTGCTTGAGAAGCAAAATGAGATCTGTTTAATTTATAAAAGATAACTATTGATAATATGTGAGCTAATGCTTGACACTTGAAGAAATATTCTGTGTATTTTCTAAACTCCATTGAAATATATTTGTTTCTTGTTTAGAGAGTAAGTGTACACGTTATCAGTTTTAAGTCATTTTGCTTCTCAATTAGATATTTGTACTGTAAAACATAAGTAGAGTTTAGATGCAAAAACCTCTAAATACCATCTGAAATTTCCATCAAAAATGAACATTTTTTCTAGGCCTCCTTTGTTTATGTTGTTATTTCATTTTAAAGAAAATAAAATGTACTTATTCTTTGCCATAAATGTGGTATTAGTGAACCTACACACAGGAGCTTGATAAAAATGCTTATTTTAGATGAAAATTTCAGACAGCATTAGGAGGTTTTTGTATCTGAGCTCGTGAAAAGGTTTTGCTATGTTGTAATTTTCACTGTGGTGATAATATTGCACGGCCTCAGGGTTGGGTTTGTTAGAGAATCTTTATGTACGTTTTTTCGTTTAGAATTATAATTGGTTGGAAAATAACTGCTGCTGCAATATTTATTTCTATATAAAGAACTAGAAATCAAATATTAATAATAATAAAAAAATTGATTATACCATGGTATGTCTGGTTACTCCATTTTGATTAGCTGGAATGACTGCGCTTCAATCTCTATGGAAAGTAGTTTCGGTCAGTTTAATAACTGGTGGTTTGTATTAGTGCGCTTCCTATTAAAACATTCACAGGTATATCGACGCTGTGCTTGATAGTACTGCACACGAAGAAACATTCAGAAGCACAAAAAACATTTTTTTAGGTAATATTAAACTTGTAATTTCACTCTCGACAGACAAAGTACTCTAATACCATGGCCCGTGTGATTGATACTCCGTGAAATGACTGCGCTTCAAACTATGAAAAGTAGTTTCGGTCAGTTTTATAACTGGTGGTTTGCACGGAAGCCCTGAACAGCACGGTGAGGATGAAAAATAGAACCATCTTATTATAACGACTTATAAACTAAAATAACGAGATATAATGTCGTTATAGCGACGAGATTTCTTTTTTCACTCACCATGTGGTTTGCGGCTTTCGTAAGGGATTAATGCGCTTCCTATTAAAACATACACACAGCCGTATCACTACGTTCCGCCATCGCACTGCGCAGGAAGAAACATCCAGAAGCACAAAAACTTATTTTTGAGGTAGTATTACACTTGTAATTTCATTATAGACAGACAAAGTACTGTAATTCACATACTTACACAGTATTTAAGATAATTATTTCAAGTTAATGTTATAATTCTCGTAAGTCAATCACTATACTGTAATGTTAGTAACGCTAACAAGTCGAAACCGACGAAGCGCCTAACGTTCAGTTTTACATGAGCTTTTCCTGAAATACAGCGCTGAAAAAAGGGCTTAAAATGGTCTTTTGGTGAGTATATTAAACATTACGACTATATAAAACTGTATCACCTGGCATTTTGCCAGTAACGTTTTATTTTAATGAATTATAATTCGGTTTACATAAATACGTAATATGTTGAAGCTGTGCACTGTGGTCTTTAAATGTGAGATCATGATAAAATGTTTCATTGTTTTATGAAATGCTAAAAATTAAGATAATAATCATAAATTTATTACTGTTAAGTTAAATTGTTATGTTGCTTTAGCTCAGTAGCATTGATGTAGTGATGTGACAATGAATGAACAGACCATTTTGAGGGATGTAAACAATAGTAACAATGCTTCTAACGTTTTTCCTGTTTTATATTTTTAATATCCATAGCTTTCAAGAATACAAAAAGCTCCACATATTGATAAATAACGTTATGACAGCAGTTTTAATGTTAAGTGATGAATAATCGCCTCTTGTTACAGTTATGAAGTAGTTTGGAAGCAAGCAGGAAATGTTCATTGGCCAATGAAATGACCACATTTTAATGCTTTTTTACAATTGATAGTAGCCTAATATTGATTGTGATTATAGTAATTGAGATTAGATTGTTCAAATAAATAAAATAAATATACTGTCAGCAAAAAAATAAGTGTTTCACTGTAGAAGTTTGCAGCAAAAACACTGAAAATAACAAATAAAAACTGAAATTAGAATTATGCGAACACGGTTTCACTGTCTGTAAATACATAAATAAATAAAAATTCCTTTGCTAGTTCAAACATCAATAACAGCTTTTTAGTTCTGACAGTATAAGCAGAAAAATCCATGGTTAGACTCGGATTTCATGATTTTAAGGCACTTTGTGGAAGTCATGAATTAAAATCTAGTCTTATCTCGCAATACTGTGAGTTTGTGTTAGCTACATGTTTACAGTAGAGCATTGTAACTCTACATAAGTACTCCCATAACTTTATGTGACCCTGAAAACTAAACATGCCTTCACACGTGACACATTTTCCTGTGTGTTTTAGTTGCAGCAGCGTGTGAAACAGCATATGGCTTCAGACTGACTGGAAATTTTGATGACTTTTTTTTTACATTAGAGATTTTAATGCATGCTTTTTATTCAGAATATTTTAGGGATTTCATCTGTCCCATAGTTATGAGCACTGCTTAATTACATTTATTAATTTCTTTTTAGGAATATTATTTTGTTAATAGCGCTCATGGTGAATTTGGAGAAAGTCCAGCTGAGCAAGCAGAACGAGACCTTGACAGAACGGTTGGGGTAAGTCTCTCAAATAATCATTTAATCAGTGATTCCACTCTTATTTGAGTCAGAATGAAGTCAGAATTATTAGCCCTCCTGAATTATTAACCCCCCTATTGTTTTCCCAAGTTTCTGTTTAACGGAAAGATCACATTTCTAAACATAATAGTTTTAATAAGTCATTTCTAATCACTGATTTCTTTGCCATGATGACCGTACAGAATATTTGACTAGATATTTTTCAAAATACTAGTATTCAGCTTACAGTGAAATTTAAAGGCTTAACTAGGTTCATTTAGGCAAGTTAGGGTAATTAGGCAAGTCATTGTATAATAATGGTTTGTTCTCTAGGCAATTTTTGAAAATTGTTGAGCGGATTTTGGAAATATTTTTTATTAGAAAATATTGCAAACAATCCGGAAAAATAAATAAATAAATAAATAAATAAATAAAACATTCCTTGAGGGAGCTAATAATATTGACCTTAAAATAGTTTTAAAAAACTAAAAACGGCTTTTATTCTAGCCGAAATAAAACAAACAGACTGTCACCAGAAGAAAAGAAAATATAGGAAATACTGTGAAAAATTCCTTGCTCTGTTAAACATAATTTGGGAAATATTTGAAATAAAAAAATAACAAGAGGGTGAATAATTTTGATTTCAACTGTATTTTTTAGTCCTGTTTTGATTCTTTCCCTCAGTCTGCTGGATAATTCGGAGGAAGATGACCATCTCAGGAGCACGCAGACAGACTTTAAACTTGACATACAAGCTTTTAATTGTCGCATCCTGAAAAGCACAAGCTTAAAGATCCAAGACAAAACAAAAGCCCGGAGGAAGTTACTCATCACATGTGTTGTGTGCTTGATCTTCATGATTGGAGAAATCATCGGTGAGAATGTGCACAGTTTAACCTCCTAGGGCTGGAGTGTGCACGTAATAATAATAATAATAATAATAATAATAATAATAATAATAATAATAATAATAATATGTTTTATTTATATGGCGCCTTTACAGAGCTCAAGGGCACTTTACAAAGAATGTAACAAAAGAAATAATACAAGCAGACATTGAACGAAACAGTAAACAGGTAGAGACAACATTAGGCTTGCAAACATACAAGGAATCAAAAATATCAAACTGGAAATACAAAACAAGACCTAAGAGACAAATATGTAAAGTACAGTTGGGTCCAAAAAAGTGGTCAGTTTAGCAATCAGAAGAGTGACATTCAGAGAACAGGTGAGTTTTAAGTAATGATGTTCTGAGATATTATTTACAGAGCGGAGTGAGTGTGGTAGAGAGTTCCAGAGTTTGGGTGCAATGACACTAAATGATCTGCCCCCCATTGAAGAGAGGCGATACCAAGGGACAGCAAGAAGGCCAGAGTCAGAGGAGCGTAGTGAGCGAGTAGGAATGTAGGGGACAAGCATGTTGCAAAGGTAAGAGGGGGCTAGGATATTTAAGGATTTAAATACAAGCAGGAGTTATAACATATGTGGACAGCACATTTTAGCTCCTAAGTGGCTATCCTCTTAAGGCCCAAAGGTTTTTTTTACATGCATTTTTTATTTCTCATTGCTATTTGGGCTTATTGTACCCTAATTAGAATAAAACTTCTGATGCAACTTTTGATGTACTTTTTGATATGATGTAGTTTTATAGAGAAAGTATGTCCATATATGTGGACTCGTGGTCCGAATTTACTTTTTCCTGACTTTTTAAATGCTTATTTAACATAGTTTTTTTTAACTTGTTTTGAATATCAGAGTGTAAAAACTAATTTTTTTCTCCATTTTGGACAGTTAAAAATAATGTTTGGGACATTTTATATGCTGCAAAATAGTTGCAGGATGACACTGTTTGTCTTCACAAAATATAAAACATTCAAAGTATAAATAGGGCAAGACTCTGCAGGTGAATAGGGAAAATAAAAAGTATACCTACTAGTTATAGTTGTACTTGCCAAGCTGATTGATTACATTCAGAATCGCAAATATTTTACCACTAAGTTTATTATTTAATTATTATTGTTTATTAAGTTTTGAGAATTGTTATGTTTGCATATTTAAATTATATATTTTATTTAGATATGCAAATTACTTTTTAATTAAATATGTTCTAATGTGTGTGACAAAATTTTAAACATTGGATTAGGTCATGTTTTAAACTTGTTGCTTAATTTTTTAATTAATTATTTATTTCATTACAAATTAGGAGTCAAATGTTTTTACAGAATATACATTTCAATGTATTTTCAGCATCAATACTCCAGTCTTCAGTGGCTCCAAAAACACAAATCTATACAATGGACTAGGTTATGTTTAAAAGTCTTGTTTCTTTTCCTTTTTTCTTTTTTTTTTTGACATATTAGAGTCAAATGTTTTTACAGAGGGGATTTTGGAAATAGTTTTTATTAGAAAATACTGCAAACCACCAGGACAAATAAATAAATAAATATTCAACATTTTTTTGAAGATTAGTTTTTTTTTTATATAATCTGAGAAATGGTGTATGTATATATACACACTTCTGTAAAAACCTTCAGAATATAGATATTAATAAAAATATTGTATATTGTATGGTAGCGCTGTCGCCTCACAGCAAGAAGGTCGCTGGTTCGAGCCCCGGCTGGGTCAGTTGGCATTTCTGTGTGGAGTTTCCATGTTCTCCCTGTGTTCTTTTGGGTTTCCTCTTGGTGCTCCGGTTTCCTCCACAGTCCAAACACGTGCTGTAGGTGAATTGGGTAAGCTAAATTGTCCGTAGTTTATGTGTGTATGTCCTTTGGGGGTTGAGCGTTGAGCTAATGACCTACCTCATAAAAATTAGATGTTGCAAAACACCAACATGGTGTGGCTAAACATCAATTGCGATATAAACGGCCATGGGAGTAAGTTAGTCATTGAAATCTAAAGACACAAACTGGTGAAGTGTGAAAAAAAAAAAACTTAAATGTGTATTTCGGATGTTTTCTTTCAATTATCCTAAAAAACATTAAAAAAAATGTATAGGTTCATACCTTATGATCCCCTACTTTTCTTTTATCAGACAATTCCATTCTCCAACTGAACACTCATCAAAAAACAAGCTTATGAGTTATGAGTACTGCTGCTGCTAAAAAGACTATTTTGAAATTATGTATTGAACCATCCACCACCTAACCATTTACCCAGTTATCATACTTTAGAGACATTCTCTTGCTGGAAGACAAAACTGCCAGGCTCAGACAATACTATTCGAAGTTGGACTAATATTGCTGCAATGTTGCTTGTCGAGCTTAAAAGCTGACATTCCAACCATATACATTTTTTTGTTTGTTTTTTTGGACAGTTTCAGGGCCTTTTTTTGACAGTTTTTACATGTATGTGTGTGTATATATATATATAAATATATGCTATGCTTGTGTCTGAATTGGAACATAATTTGAATAAAATATTGGTCATAATAAGCAAGTTTCGCTTGCAGTGTCTGCATATAGAAATGCTCTAGATTTATTTGAGTTTGATTAAAGATGTTAATATCTGTTAGTAGTTGTGTTTTGACGCTCTGCTCTTGTCACAGGTGGTTACGCTGCTCACAGTCTGGCTATAATGACTGACGCTGCACATCTCCTCACTGATTTTGCCAGTGTTTTGATCAGCCTCTTCTCACTGTGGATTTCATCCAGACCTCCATCTAAACAGCTGACCTTTGGGTGGCATCGATCAGGTGTGTATATGTTATTTTTCATGCTAACCAATACTGTATTTGATATAATGATTAGATTGTGAACACTTGTTGTATTTAAATGAAATGTTATCTCTTTCAATTTATATTAAAATACATTTTCAGCACCATTACTCCAGTCTTTACTCCATTACTCCAGTCACATGATCATCCAGAAATCAGTGCAAAATGCAGATTTGGTTCTCGAGGAACATTTATTATCTTTGCATTTTTTAAAAGAGCGGCATTTATTTATTTGAAATATAAATATTTTGTTACATTCTATTCTATTGTTACATACTATTTACTTGATGACTTCTCAAATCTCATCTTTCATTGGTCCAGAGGTTTTAGGGGCTCTTCTGTCAGTTCTCTCCATCTGGACTGTGACGGCGGTTCTTGTTCTCATTGCTGTACAGAGGATCATCAGTGATGATTATGAGATACACAGTGACGTCATGATCATCACAGCTGCATGTGCTGTAGTTCTCAACATCTGGTGAGTGACAATATTACAATTAAAGCTGCTGTATGTACGGTTTTGACTCTTCTAAAACATTAAAATAATGTTTCCATCTGATAAAAACCACCAACAGCCGAGTGCATGATTGTATGCTGTCAATTAGCATGTAAGTGGGTCCAAGATCAGGTAGTTCTCAAGAGCTCCCTGGTAAAATATGAAAAAAAGGTAGATGGGGGGTGGGAGGGTGGATGGGGGGATTCTTCCAAAAACGAAGATAAGGAAGCACGGTGATGTTCAATCTTCACTTAAAAATGTGTGCTCTGTGTCAGGATCTCTGTTTTTGTTTTTTTTCACCCTCCACTTCCGACATGACACAAACGCAGGTTGCCAGATTGAAGACACAAACAAGAGCGAGTGTTTTTGATGATCAAGCCTCAAACTGTAAACTGATCAGCAAATTTTTACATTTGTAATATTTGTATTGTTTACAAGAAAAAAAAATGTAATGTGCATTTTTATAACTCTGAATGTGCATCTCATTTTAGAGGCTGCTTCTATCCTCCAGAGGTCACATTATTGAAATGACTGAAATGACATGTGCTATGTTCGGGGTGTCGAAATAAAATTGGGTAAACTGGCAGTGGGCTGGTTATAGAGACCAAAACAAAGACAGACATTCCGAAACATGACCACACATTTTTAAAGGAGAAGAATTGACTTTAGCTGTGATTTTCATATAAACGGTTTTGTTTTCTTACAGTAATTAAGTAAAGAAATCTAAGTAATTTTTATAAAATCTGTTTAATTAGCTACTGGCCCCATTTATTTATTTTAAGCAAAAAATCTTTTAAATAATTTTATTTTATAAAAAAAAAAGACTTTTAATATGAATTTGCGTTCACACTGTACATTAACACTTTATTAGTTAATGTTTGTTAATATATTCACTAACATAAACTAAAAATGAGCTATCCTAATCATAGTTCAAAATTTACTGATGCATTATTAAAATTAAAATGCATGCTTGCTAACATTAGTTAAAGGGCACCTATTTTACCCCTTTTTAAGATTTAATATTCTAAGTCTTTAATGTCTCCACAACGTGTCTGTAAAGTTTCAGCTCAAAACACCCATCAGATTATTTATTATACCTTTCAGAACGGTGGGATTTTCTGCTTTGAACACTATGTAGCTGTTTTTGTGGCCTGTGCCTTTAATACTGGTTTTCCCCACCCACCGTTCCCACTTGCCTGTCAGAGTGTGTCTCCGTCTTCGCCGCGACTGTGTCAGATAAACAGACAGACATGAAGAAGCAGATTATTGATTGATTATTTGATGTATTTGTTGTGGAGATAATTCAAGTTCACGCACACACACAGACACACACACATACAGTACAGCGTGCGCGTTTAACTTTCCACTATTTTTGCAAGCAAATGTGACAGGATACAGGTTAATATCCACTGCTGTATGGATATCCGTTATGTTAATTTACAAAATAAACCTGATTTAACATCCACAAACCGGGATTGACGCGTCTTCTCTTATAATTGTACTTACATGCGGCTGTGGTGATGAAGTGAAGATGGTAAAATCGCTTTAATTCGTCACTGTTACGAGGGTCTGTGTTTATTTATTTATTTTTTGCTATTTGGTTGTGCGCTTGTAAGTAGGTGGAGTTTTTCTAGAGACTTGTCCAGGATTGGATGGAGCCGGTGACGTCACTGGAGATTCCCCGTATATAAGGCTGACGGCAATGGCGGCTCTCTCTCTCTCATCTTTCGCTCAGGCTGGCTGGCTCTCTCCCCTTTCGCTCGGGCTGGCTGGCGGTGCTCTGCGCATGCCAGGATCAATCCGATGGCTCTTTTGTAATGTGTTAAGTAGCTTGTTTATTTTGATACTTTGTTGTTTTTCATAGCAGGTAGTGGATATTATTTTTCATAGTCACGTTTTGTTATTTATTTAGTTTTAGCGAAGGAAAGCAGTGGCCCGGAAGACTCGCCTGTTTTTATCCCTTTCGCGGGAGTTGTAGGTAAGATCTGTCCATTTAAAAAGCAGTTATAGTCAGGGGACTGTTTTGTTTAGCTGCCCTACCTGTCTACATGATTTAATTATTTTTGTTGCTGCTTTTGACCTTTTGATTAAATTAAAGATTTATTGACGGGACGTCAATTCATTAATTTAAACCTCTGTGTCTTTCATATGTTTGGCTCACACCTTATGTTGTTGTTATACGAGCCAGTTTTGGGTTTTGGGTCGTAACAGTCACGAACATGCACTGTTTTAAACACGCTTTAAACTTGTAAAACTCATTCTTCATCGCATTTGATGATGATTGAGGATCACAGAGCACTGAACAGATCTTTTAATCCCGGTTGCTTTGCGCACGTCCTATCTTGTTGATGGGATTATACGGTTACTACGGAGACGTGTTAATACGCAGCTGTCAATGAATTCGGTAGGCTGAGAAACCGCACTCCTACATCAAGTTGCGGTCGGCCTCAAAATGGGAGGGATTTTCTGTCCTAACAGCTTAGAAAAGATCATATGACTAATATTCAAAACCTCATCATAGGTGCCCTTTAATGAACTGTGAGTTAACATGAACTAACAATGAACAACTTTATTTTCATTATCTAACATTAACAAATTAATAAATACTGAAATTAATGCAAAAGGGACTAAGTCGAAAAGAAAATGAATGAATGAATGAATAAATGAATGAATGAATGAATGAATGAATGAAAGTAATGCATTGCTTATCATTTGTTTATGTTAGTAAATACAGTAACTAACATTACCTAATACAACCTTATGCCGAATTCAGTCTGCATGATTTTCAAAGTAGTCGTGTCACAGATGTTTTCACACTGCATGACTATTTGGGCTAGCGTTCCGTCAGTGCTGTGTTAACACTGCAAGATGGATCGGCGCCAGGGGATTTCACACTGCATGACTTTACAAAAGGAGCATCACCGACAACTTTGTCTCGGTCCGCAAATACAACCAAACACACGCGAAAAGTGACATGTAAACAACGCGAGGTCACGCGTGCAACACTGGAGTTGTCACGTGAGAGTGGAATTATTATAAAAATGGTAGCCCGCAAGAAACTTGCCATGCAAATTGCATTTGCGCTGATTTGCAGCGAAAAGAAGAAAAAGAAAAGAAGATTATGGAGGAGGAAATGGTTAGGCACACGTGAGGAGCATGGGTGCTCCTGCCAAATCTCCACCAATTTTTCCTACATTTTTTGGTCCCAAATGCACCGAAAAGAAGGCCTTTTCTCAAACTAAGCCATGCTTGTTGTATATTGTGGCAACTTCTCTTCCTGCAACTTCCTACTAGCCTGGATGCTGCTCTCTGATCGGCTGTAGGTGATTGCTGATGTTATTTTCAGTCAAAACTCATTTCACACATGATTTGAATCGCCGACAGCTCCAGATATTCAGCACGCCAAATATCTCCCGGGCATTGGCGACTCATCAGCGATTCTCTCAGATCGCATCATTGATAGTTCATACTGTGTGATTGTCACTGGCGTGAACGAGCACCGATTTGTCTGCGATTTCAGGCATTTGTCGCTATTTCTCAAAACCTGTCGACGAGACAAAATCGGGGCTAAAATCATGCAGTCTGAACTCGGCATAAGTGTAATGTTACTTAATTTGCTTAAATGTAAATATATCTTCATTTGAGGATGTTTAGATATCTGTACATGAACGTTTAGAAAAAAACGGTGAGCTTGAATATCGTGTTTTCATGTTTGTTTCCATCAGTTTGGCTGTGATTCTCCATCAATCTCCAGTCAATCGTGTCGGTCATTCTCATGTTCAGACAGAAGAGCACAGAAACACCAGCGTAAGAGCTGCTTTCATTCACGTTCTGGGAGATTTACTGCAGAGCTTTGGTGTTCTGCTGGCTGCCATTATCATCTACTTCAGGGTATGTATATTATCAGTACTGGTGTATACTGTACAAAGCTTCTCAGATGCATTCTTATGTGGACACTGTGTGATGGTGTAACATTTAATATATATTTAAACTTCTCATACACACTCAGAGGCTTATTTTACATCTTGTAAAAAGTGGCATTGTAGGTCCCCTTTAATACAAATAATAACAAGTAGTTTTGTTTAGATTACCTGCTTAAAATGTGGCTTCAAAACCAAAGTATATGCTGAACTGATAATACAAAAATATTTAACAGCACTACTAACTTGTTCCACTAAATGAAAATCCTGATCTAATATATGATATTTCATTATCTAGTGCAGGAGATAATTTTTTTCAGGAGCTCTTTGATCTAAACAATTTCTCTGAGATTTGCTTGAGATGTAAAATATTTCAATAATAACTATTTATTAACTTTTATGATACTGTTACAAAGCAGACACAGACAAAAGACCTGGGGATCCAAATGCAGTTTATTAGTCGAGGTCATACAGGCAGAGGTCAGAAACAGGAGCAAAACCATAGCACAAGGGTAATCCAATAATCATGGTCAAAACACAGATGAGGGGTCAGACTAGGTGGCAGTAAATCTACATGCGGAACAGAGCAGGAATCAAAACACATGAAAACAAACCAGGGAAAATGCTTCATTATGTTCTGTAGTGAAACAAGACTCAATGTGAGGGTGAAGGTGAGGTGTACTTATAGTCCTTGTCACAGCTGTCACTGTGTGTGAGTGTCCGGATTGTTGGCTATTTCTCATTTGAATTTAAAGCGACATTCACCAAAACAGTACAATTAGTATCAAAGCCTAAAAGGGTCAGTTTCAGAGTTATAAAACATTATCTGTGTGGTAATTTGAGCTGAAACGTCGCATACAGTACACACGCTAGGGCAGGGGTGGGAAACTTGATCCTGGAGTGCCGGTGTCCTGCACAGTTTAGCTCCAACTCTAATCAAACACTCCTGCTTATAGATTTCTAGTGATCTTGAAGACTCTGATTAGCACAGTCAGGTGTGTTTGATTAGTGTTGGAACTAAACTGTGCAGGACACCGGCCCTCCAGGACCGAGTTTGCCCACCCCTGCACTAGGGACATCAGGGACTTATTTTATCTTGTAAAAATATAATATAATGCAATGACATAGACTCTTTAAATTGTGATGTACACGTGTAAAACACCTTTTAAAGCACTGCATATATGCAATAAACCAAAATACATCCACAACTTTTTCCTTTCTCTTCAAACAGCCTGAATGGAAAATAGCAGATCCTATTTGTACCTTCCTGTTTTCGATACTTGTGCTTTTAACAACATTCACCATCCTGAAGGACATCCTCAAAATCCTCATGGAAGGCAAGTGATGCGTTGATTGATCTTCAGATGATCATAAATGGTTGGCATGTTGGATGATCTTAAAATGTTTAAAAATGAAGGAGTCCCACACGGTGTTGACTTCGACTCAGTGAATGATGTTTTGCTGTCAGTGGGCGGAGTCAGATCTACACACAGTCTGCACATCTGGGCTCTTACTGCGAGCCAATCACAACTCTCCGTTCATGCAGTCATAGGTAAAACACGTTTACTTCACACATAATAACTCATCAAATGTCCTGTGAAGTAATTTTTGGTGTAATTTCTGATGTCAAAATTTGACAATCACAACTGAAACATGAAGAGAGGGTTGTACATATAATAGCCCCTCCCCTTTATTAAAAACAGCCAATAGTGTTTTATCACAGCTCTGCCTGTGAGAGTGGTTGAGCTCAAGAACATCAAATGAAAAGCAATTGAGAAGCTTCTTGAAGGGGGCGGGGCATGTCAGATACTAGAGAGCATTTGATTGGTCAGAAGATTTGATAAGAAACTGAAGTATGAGGTGATGTCAAAGAAAACCTTGATCCATTTAGACGGCAAGCTTCGCATGTTTATATCTTTTTGATGCATATTTTGTCACTGTTTTGAAGCACACAAGATTATATATCCTTAAGACTAACATTTGGGTCTCTATTTTAACGCAAAGTCTCTATCTAGGCACAAAGTCTAAAGCGCAGGGCGCAAAAGCATTAAGGGCGTGTACGAATCCACTTTTGTTTTTTTAAGGATGGAAAAATACTCTCTGCGCCACAGCGCATGGTCTAACAGGGTTGTGTTTATTCTCTTAATGAGTTCTGGGTGTGTTTTGAGAATAAACCAATCAGAGTCTTATCTCCCATTCCCTTTAAGAGACAGTTGCGTCGTGCCATAGCGCATTTGCTATTTACATGCCGGACCTTTTAAGTGGAAAAACTAAACGCTTCACTAGTGAGATAACAGTTAAACAGACCATATGCAGCGCGAGATAAAGAATGAGCCTCTTCCAATCGGCCCTTACTTTCTCTTTCTCTCTTTCGTGGATAAGGAAACGGTGTTGTACACTCTACTGAAGACATCCATTAACCAACATAATTAATTTCATTTGATAAGCGCAAACATTTGTTTCAAAGCTATTTTAATTCAGTTCTAATTTGCAGCAAACAAGTAAATGAACAATAACAAAGTGTGGTTATATCCAAACACACATGCTATGCCACATATGGTACATTTCAATGTAACAAATTGAAATATGCATATAATAAATAACACTAATATTAATACTACTACTAATAATATTATACTAATGCAAATTGTCATGAATTTACTGAAAAAAGAATGAAGAATGAATGAAATGAAGAAGGCATGAAAGCAGTGTGTTTTTATATTTATGTAGAAAATAATAATTTTTGTAATATTTAATTTCTTTAATTGTTTTCACATGTAAAGATATTTGTGTTATCCGTACATCCTGTGTGTATTAAGCAATGTGTAAGCATTTAAGGCACACAACTAATGTGCTCTGTGCTGGACTTTAGACCTGCTTTCAGCTGATCTATTGCACAGTCTACTTTAGTTCCTAAAAACAGCAGCGGGCTAACAATGCGCCTTAACACACCTACTTTTTCGACCGGAACACCCATGAGTGCACAAAGTGGCGCAAAGGGATTTGCTATTTAAACAACTTGGCGGAAAACGGGAAAAGTAAGTTTGTGCTGGTCTGAAAATAACAACACTTCGGGGCAAACACTTTTTGCACCTTATTGTGCCGGGTGTATGATAGAGCCCATATATTCTAACATCTAAAAAAACATTGTTTTAATTTCACGGGGCCTTTTATATTTGGTATAGTTCAATCAAAAATGACAGTTCACTTCTGTTTTCTGAAGATGTTTAGATGAATGTTGGAAAACAAAGTTGATAGTTGTCATTTATCTCTAAATGCCAAAAATATGCTATGGAATTTTATTTAGACCAACTGTGGTTTGATTGTTGATGCTATTAATAATATCATATTTTATGTTCAGAAGAAGAAAAAAAGGCATATATGGGAGTAACTTTTCATTTATTGTGTGAACTATTCCTTTAACTCATACAATGTACTTGTTTTCCAGATGCGCAAACTGATCCACAAGCTGTATTGATGGACATGACCAAACTACTGCAGACTGAATATTCATTCACCAATATCACCATTCAGATAGAAGCTTATCCAGAGGACTGACTTGCAAATTTGACTTGATGTTATAGTTAATATACACATGCAAGCTCAAAGTGAAACACACATATTGTTATCGGTAGACGGTACAGCACACCTGGAAAGAAAGCATGATAGAGTGACCTAAATATTATGATCTTGAAATAAGAGCATTTTTAGCTTGATAATTGTCTACAACAAGCGCTGGTCTTAATTACTCACTGAATCATTTGTTCAATATGAATAATTCATTTTTAAATGTTTGAAACACTGACTTCATCCAAAAACAGGAAGGAATCAGTAGTGTACTCAGAGATGATCCCTTTGTGTTTGTTGAAACAGACAGTACAACTGTGTATCTAAAATGTAACTTAACTCAATATTCACTCTCGCATGTGTGATATTACAGAATTATACCTTGTTTTATAAATATAACAAACCCATACAGGAATATTTTTTGCTTTCAATACCTGAATTACAGTCATTCTGACCATCTAAAATGCTTCCATCACATGGTCAATAATTAATCTCAGACTATCAAGATATTTGAGATACTTGAGATACTGTATAAGATACTTCATAACATGGGCAACCTGTTGCACAAAACAAGTTGAACAAACCTCAGGTTGCAGAGTACGTTTCAGGTTGACAAACCAAACAATACAACCTGGGGTATCTCAAACAACGATATATCCCGCGGCTCAACTATCATAGTACGATGCATCGTTTGGGAAAAGAGCGATGTAGTGACGAGTGTTTCCCAAAATCGTAGCTTCTTTGTCGCAGATCCATCGTTTGAACCACGATAGTTGTAACATAAAACGTCCATAATGACGCTCTAAACACGGTTGAGTAACTACTTGTTTAGAGGAAAAACACCATAATTTTTTGTGCAAATTATATTGTTTAATTATATTGTATTAGTTTTGGTAAAAACATGCACTCGTTTTCCATTTTAATTGAAATATATGTAAACAACACAAACAGGACCTATATGTTTCCTTTAGAAATATTATTGAGAATATTCCATATAAAATCACTAAGCTAACACGTATTCTAATCTCATATATAAATCAAATACTGTAAATCGTTACTGGTTTGACACATTCAAACCACTGCAGAAATCTTCTAACCAATATGCTCATGTCTACTGCACAGACACATTTCTTAATAAGTAACCTGCTATGAATTAAAGCATTAACATATGCTATATATTTTTGTTTTAACAAGCTTTGGAGACATAGCATAAATTCCCCTTTTAAATAATAGGTCACCTATATCTTTGGTCATGAGCCACGGCTGTGTTCCAAATGGCATACAGGTTTTCAAAGTGCATTACGAAGGGAACGCAATTGTTAATATGAAGATCGCTAAACTGAACTGTAAAAATACTTTGAAAGCAAATTACACCTAAGAGAGATGACTTTAATGTTTTTTTAATTATTCCAAATTAGGGCATAGGAGGGATAACTGGGAATAGAACACAGCCAGGAACTATGCTTCTAACTACAGCTCTATATGTGTAGTTGCAAGTTTGCGATGCTGTGAATGTTTGTTGAAACGACGATTTGGGAAACGCCAAATCAACAAATGATGTTTGTAACGACGCAACTTGCGACCTTAGTGGGCTAAGATGGAAACCACCCCAGGTAAGTGATTTCACACTTAATATAAACTTTCTCTGTCAGTTTCTCTGAAGTTTTGACTTACTCTAGACTGCATGCACCAACTATCTAAATGTACATTTTAATTTAAAGCTATTACTAATATTAATTGACAATTCAAATCTATTCAAATATAATACAAATAATTATAATTGTTGTGAAAAGCGCTGTACAAATAAACTTGATTTGAAAATTACATGTAATATAAATTAATAGCAACAAAAGAACATTGACTCAAAAAATGTGTGTGTAAAAAGCATAAATTAGGAGTTAAAAAGACGAGGACTGGCAATTTAACATCAAATATATATATATATATATGTCAATTAGTTTACTCACAGCTGATTGGTCCAGTTTAGGTTTGCGATTTTTAACCCAAAATAAAAACTAGCAACTTACCATGGAAATCGAACCTGATTAAAACCAACTCATTATCATAACATAAAAAAATCAACAGATTGTTGAAACTAAACGTGAACTTACCTGGGTAAAAACTCAAACCGGCTTTGTTCAACAGGCCTCAGCCTGCACATGAATAAAACAGCAATTTTGATATTATGACAGGCAATAAATAATGCACACTCATAGAAATGCTGACAGAAATCATTGCTCCAAATGAAGATTGAGTTTGTTAACCATAGAAGAAAGAAACCCAAATATTAAGTGCTTTCAGTTTTTTTTTTTCAAGATTTCCTCTAATTTAGTTCTTTAAGAGTTAAAATATTTAATATTTTCATTTACGGATGTCATGTTCTCCCTGTGTTGGTGTGGGTTTTCTCTGGTTTCCCCCACAGTACAAAGACGTGGTGAATTGGGTAAGTGTAGTGTATGTGTGTGAATGAGTGTGTATGGATGTTTCCCAGTGATGGGTTGCAGCTGGAAGGGCATCCGCTGCATGAAACATATGCTGGAAAATTGGCAGTTCATTCCGCTGTGGCGACCCCAGATTATTAAAGGGACCAAGCTGAAAAGAAAATGAATGAATGAATTTACCGATGTCTGATATCATCTTTATTTATATACCTTTAATATTTTCAATAAGACGCTGCAAATTCAACAGATATTCCCAGTAGATTTCTTGAAATGCAAAACATTCAGTTATAAACTTGCACACAAACAGTTTGTGATTAATGCAAAGATGTTGACATTTTTATTACAAGTAAAAATATAATTGTACATCTCATCATCTTGACTTTAGGTAATACTTTAATTATGTTCTGCAAATTCAGATCTGCAATATTTTACATGCAGTACTTCAGAATGCAAACCACCATTCCTAAAAGGCACAGTTCACCCAAAACTGAAAATTCTGTCATCATTTACTCACCCTTATCACAAACCGGTTTGAGTTACTTTCCTCTGTTGAAAAGATAAGATATTTTGAAAAATGCTGAAACTATTGACTTCCATAGTATTAGTATTTCCTACTAATGGTTACAGGTTTCAAACATTTTGAGTTCAGCAGAAGAAAGTAACTCGTACAGGTTTGAAACCACTTGAGGAAGACTTAATAATGAGTAATTTTCATTTTTGGGTGAACGATCTCTTTAACAAGTTTCATATTCTCTTTATTGATCTTACATGACATTACTGAAGTATATATCAATTAATCAGCACCCGATGATGAAGTAAAGAGAGAGGAACGGTCAAACAAAGTGCATAATCATCATTTCAGCGTAATGTCCTTGATAGGTTTTGGAGTCTGGTACATGTACAATGTTCATTGAGCGGTTTCCTTGTGTCTCTCTCTCCAGTATTTAGCGTAGGCCTCCTGAAACATGTTCTTGCAGCAGATCTGGGCCTTTAGACGGGAGCAGATGAGGAAGGACCCTCCCATCTTGCGGTGCAGAGAGTAGGTTTCCTCCGGCGGGGGAGTCAGACGCTCCTTTAACATCACAGGAATCAGACGGTGGATTCGCTCTGTTGTACTCTGAGATCCAAAGTCAAACGGCTCTTCTGATGAAAACGCTTCTCCAAGGATCATCACCGCGTCCACGTGAGCATTCTCCATCGCCTGAAAAGAAGTCAAAAAACTCAGATCACACTGAGAACTGTGTGGCATTTAGGCCTGAATAAAGAAAGTCATTTCTACTAAAGCTGCACGATATTAGACAAATCTGCTATTGCGATATTTTATTTTTCTGTGATATTGCGATATGAATACAGTTTTCGAAGATGGTTTGAACAGCTCTGTTTGAAGGTTTTCTGGGGAAATTTCTGGGTCTAATTGAGCCAGTCGGCACTTCCTGCGCGGAGTTTGCATGTTCTCATCATGTTTGCGTGGGTTTTCCCCGGGTCCTCTGGTTTCCTCCCACAGTCTAAAAACATGCCCATAAATAAATCGTAATAACAATCACAAGCACTTAACACATTCATACTGAATCATTCAGAACCATCATATTAGCCAAAGTACAAACGGGGACACTTGAGAAACACCTGATCTCGTATCCCTCCTAATGCTCATTGACCAGGTGGAAACATTGGGCTCATCTATCTCTGAGCTCAGGGTTCTCTCCCGGGTCAGCATGCCAAACCTGATTGAAATCATAGTTGAGCATTATCTAAGTATGAACTCTTGAAATTGTTATATCCTCACCTTCAGAAGAAATAGATTTAAAAAAAAAATGAGTTTTTTTCCCCCCTTTTCCTTAAAACAAGCTACAGGGTTCATACATTTTTACTACTAAAATTCAATGACTTTTCAGGACTTTCAAGTAAATTTTCATGGCCTAATGTTTTATGTAATGTCTACTTATACACAGTAAATAATAAGAAAAACAATGTGTGTTCAAAGTTATTACTGCACATCGTAAAACATGCAACAGTCTACTTAGTTTAAATAAATCTTTATATCTATGTAAAATGTATTCAGATAATGTTCACACAGCACTAATAATGTGAGAGCATGTGTTTGACCATGGACAGAGAAGAAGACAACTAATCTATATTTAAGTATACAGACATTTGTTCAACTAAATTCCATGACTTTTCCAAAACTTTGTGTTTTTTTTAGTTTTTCCAAAACTTTTCCGGGCCTGGAAAATGCCATGTCAAAATTTAGTTCCAGGGTTTTTCATGACCGTATGAACGCTTAAGCTAAATTATTTGCCAATAGGGTAAGTAAAATAATCTTATTTTTGCTTAAAAATGTAGATATTTGACCAGAATAAAGACAAAAAACTCTTATACGTTTTTTTCCCCCATAAATCGAATAAATACTTAAATCCAATTAATCTTTGTTACACCTCCAAACATCATATTTCTTGTGGCCAAAATTTTTAAAAGTTATGTTAATGACAAACCTTTACTCTATTAAGGCTGATTTCAAGAGTTCACACTTAGCTGATGATTGATTCTAGCGTGTTTGGCATGCTGTCCTGGGAGAGAGCCTTAAGCTCATGAGATCATCGAGCCCAGTTCTCCCTCCCATTTGCATGGCGAAAGGGGAGTTTGAGCTCAGGTAGGTCTCGAGAACTCTCCTGCTTGTTATGGCGAATAGAAATTACATGTAGGAATTACTGAGGAGAGATATATTGCTGATTGAGTGCTCTTCTATGGTGTCGATTTGATTCGGTCAATTTACTTATGTCACATGGCTTGCCTGTGGGAGGAAACTGGAGAGCCCAGAGGAAACCCAAGCAAGCACGGGGAGAACATATAAACTCCACACAGATATGTCAACTTGGCCAGGTGAAGACTTGAACCAGTGACATTCTTGCTTTAAGGCGACGGTGCTAATCACTGGGCCGCCGTGCCGCCCTGTCAAGGAAAAAAGGGGGTGGAGTAGGAGTGGAAGGGATTCTTCAACACGAAGATGGCTAAGGTAAGATGCTCTGGTTATTTATAACGAGTTAGGATTCATCTGATTGATGGATCATACATTAGCTAACGCAGGACCAGCTGCAGTCAATAATAAGCATGTGATCCTCTTGATAATAGTTTATAAATAAACTTCACTTATACATCTGCGTGAAGCGCACACGTATGGTCTGGTTCAGTTTTCACACAGTCACATAGCCCTCGCCATAGCTGATGCGCACCTCACAAAAATTGTAATTACACTTTGCAACGATGCGTAGCGCAAGCTCTTTGTTTGGTTGGCTTGGTAGCGGTGACGAGTGTGGGTGGTGCTGAGATCCGCGAGATTGATGGAGCGAGTGTCAAGTTCCGTGAAGGAGCTCGAGATGGAAACTTCTGTTTTGTGTTTACTTTGTGATTAAAGTTGTTGCACGTCCGCCGGTTCCTGCCTCTGAATGATCGAGCTACTTGTACATTAAAGTAGCATTCAGAAAACATAACACTCGTGAAGAAACTCGACACAGAGGAACATACTGCCAGCTAGCATTTCGGAAGTGTTATTGCAGAGCAGCACAAACAGAACACAGAAGTATAAATGGACAACTACCCGTAAGCGATGCGCTGTGGGTCATGCCTGTCACTCGACTTAAAAGCATAAAACAACCTTTATGGTTAAACTCTACGTATGGTACAAATCACTTGCTCTGTAGCTCACGAGTTCTTCAGACTCAACATTGCAGATCCTACAATGTGAATATTGTGGATGATATTTCTTCCAAATTTAAAACACAATCCAAAAAAATTACAATTAGGTGCAATCTTTTCAGACGTCTTTGTATTAATTTTAGTCAACTCATTACTAATGTATTAACTTAAAAAGCAATCAGTATATTTGGTGTAATAATAACCCCGATTTGGGCGTCACTGTGGTGCAGTGGGTTGCACAATCTCCTCACAACAACTTGTTCGAGCCTTAGCTGGGTCAAAGTTTCATGTTCTGCCCGTGTTCACATGGGTTTCCTTCGGGTTCTCCGGTTTCCCCCACAGGTCCAAAGACATGTGTTACAGGTGAATTGGGTAAGTTAAATTGTCTGTAGTGTATGTGTGTGTGAATGAGTGTGTATGGATGTTTCCCAGTGATGGGTTGCAGCTGAAAGGGCATCCGCTGTGTAAAACATATGCTAGATAAGTTGGCGGTTCATTCCGCTGTGGCGACCCCAGATTAATAAAGAGACTAAGCCGAAAAGAAAATTAATGACAAATTAGAGTTATTCATTCATTCATCTCAACAAATAAAAGACTATTTGGTTCTAAATGCTCTACAGTTTCTACAGTATTATTGTAATTTTTATTAAATCAATATTTGCAGAAAGTATTAATGCAGCAGACTTGTGAATTGTTGTACCTTTGACTCGTATCCGGTCAGGAATTTCATATCAATCGAGCGTTGTAAAACTCCCTCTCTGTTCCTGTCTGCAGCAGCCTTGATAATCTGATAAAATTTTTTTTTAAAAACAATGAACATTTGAAGACATTTATATATTAAAATAATTTAAAAGAGTGCAGACTGTTTATATTACCTCAATATATGTATCTGTAAAACTTGCATCGAAGCCTCTTGTGGCTCCAAAGTCCAACAGCGCGACCTGCATACGAAAAGCAAGCAATATTTACTGCAACTGCAATAATGATTATGAAACGAGTCCAAACAAATAGTGAGAAATACCTTGTGTGTTTGAGGGTCGAAGAAGAAATTGGACCAGTTTGGATCTGTCTGCATATATCGAAATTCAAAGAGCTCACGCAAACACAGGATCAGGATCTGCTCACAGATCTGACAAAGAGCAAATATGAATGTTATAAAAATAGATAAATAAATAAGGAATACTACATTAAAGGAATGGCTGACATAAAAATGACTATTCTGTCATCATTAATCCTTTCAAACCCTTAATGATTATTCTGTTGAACACAAAAGAAGATTTTTTGTAGAAAGCTGTAAATATTGACTCTCATAGTAGGAAAAACAAATACTATGAAATAGGGCTGTGCCGATATGTGAAGTTTATTTATAAACAAATTAGGAGATTATCACATGCTTATGATTGTTCACGGCTGGTCCCGCATCAGCTTACGATTGATTCACCAATCAGATGTTTCCTAACTCATTATAACCAGAGATTCTTATCTCAGTATCTTTGTCTTGAAAATTCCCACCCAGCCACCCTTACTGCACCTCCTTTCTAGATGGGTGACAAGGCGGCCCAGTATTAGCACTGTTGCCTCACAGCAAGAACGTCTCAGGTGAAAGTCCCTACTAAACCATTTGCCATTGCTTTGCTTGTTCTGCTTTTCTGCTTGTTCTGCTTTTCTTGTTCTGGATTTTTCCCAGGTTTTATGGTTTCCTCCCACAGTCCAAAAAATACGCAACCTAATTAAAATGAACATACCAAACTGACACTATAGTCAAGCTCTTAGCAAGCCTTATATCTCTCCTTAGCCATCCCTATATCTGTAATTAGCCAGAAATAAGTCGGAGGAGTTCATCGAGATCTACCTGAGCTCAAACTCCCCTCTAGCCCTGCTAATGGGAGGGAGCCCTGGGCTCGAGGATCTCATAGGCTCAGGGATCTCTCCCGGGACAGCATGCCAAACAAGCTTTATAATCGATCATCAGCTAAGTGTGAACTCTTGAAACGATATCAAATCATGATAAAATTAATGTCAATAACAATAATACACTCTGGACTTTTTTTTTACTCTATACTGATTTAAGAGGCAACCACAAAGCAGAAATGTACAACAATGGGAATCTAGAATTATGTTTGATTTTAGAGATGCACCGAATTTTCGGTCACTGAAAATTTATCAGCGGAAAATGTTAACCCATTTAACAGACCCTCTAATTTTTGTGGCTTCAGTCATTGCTGGGGTACTCTTTTAAATCCGGAAGCATTAACAATTGATATAGAAATATATATCATTATTGTTCAATCTGGAAAATAATTATCGAGATTGCATTTTTGCCATATCGCCCAGCCCTACTATTAAAGTCAATGGTTCCAGGATTTCAGCTTTCCTCAATATATCTTCTTTAGTAAAGAAAGAAGGGGATCAATTATGCAAAAAAACACTTGTATTGACCTTATTCTCCACATGTGAGCGGGCGCAGCCATTTGAGTCTTTTTGTCTCAAGACTTCAGGTCTCATTCATTTCCATTCATTTTTAGACATTAAAAACAGCTCGTTCTGCTGCTTGATGTTGCAAACTGATATTTTCTTATTATATTATTCTATTTTGTCTGTATAGTCATGCAAACACTTGTTTGTAGAGCGAGTAGTTTGACCATTTTATTGACCAGTTTATTATTCCTAGTAATTTCTCCCATAGACGACTGAATCAGAAGTTTGAAAACAATCACAAAAACAAGCGCACTTCTGCATTGAAGAACAAGGTCAATACCTCACAGATGAAGAGATTTGACCAGATACAAAGTGACCCGTACCGACCCATACCATACCGTACTGTACCACTCAGTGGAAATGGGCAATTAGGCTGCTGATGGTAACCGAGTCAGCAGCTGTGTATTATAACACAAATACGATAGCATACTGTTTATATTTATGGCTTATGTTAACACAGACCTTAGATATTATATATTTATTTATAGCTTTACTTGGATACTGGATACTGCTTAAATTTTTTAGAATGCATGTGAAGCTGCTTTGACACAATCTACATTGTAAAAGCGCTATACAAATCAAGATGAATTTAATTGAATTCCATAATATAAAGGCTGCGTGGCTACAGGACCTTCCTCAGACCTTCCTTCCTTAGTCTTGTTTTTGAATCTGCCACTACGCTGACACACAGGCATTTGTAGCTCCACCCTCTTCTGAAAAGAGCACAATCTCATTTGAATTTAAAGCGACAGTCACTAAAACGGCACAATTAGGATCGAAACATAAAAGGGAAAGTTTCAGAGAGTTATAAAACATTATTTGTGGTGTATTTAAGCTGAAACTTCACATACAGACTTTAGGGACATCAGAGATTTATTTTAGATCTTTTAAAACAGGGCATGATAGCTCCCCTTTAAGGATGAGTAAAAATAGTGAGTGAATCTATCCCTTTATGTTTGCAGGTCTGTATGGACTCTTCACCTCATTCTTGAGCTCCTGTGGCAGATCTTCAGCTTTGTCCAGAGGGAAACCGGACACCAGCTCTGTGGTGAGGACGTGTTTACTGCTCAATTCATCCACAACATTCGGCACTGAGAAAAACGGATGACCCTTCAGTAGCTGCCTGGTATGAGTGAGTTGAAGACAGATTAGATTTGTGTCAGAATGAGTTAAAGAAGGTTCCAGAAAAACTAAATTAGACAAGATGTTCTTCATACTCGTTATACTATGCGTATTCATAATCCAAAATAGCAATTGGGAAGTTAATGTGGTCCGTGATTACTATAGTAGCTCTAACAATTGAGCAGTATTAAAATTACTTTGTTAATGTTAAAAACCTCAAATAAAATACAGTAAAAAAAGATTTTAGGTCCGATGATAAACCTAAATGATTACAAATTTTGCCTCAACAACTGAGAGAATTTGAAGTACTAACATTACTTCAAATTAAAAGTGGAAAAATTAAAAAGGAAAAAAGACAGATTAAGATGAATATGTATTTTATTATTAAAACTACTTTTAGTAATGTTCCCTTGATAACAAACTTAAATAAAATTTTAAAAAGTTAGTATCATGAATATTCAAAAAAAGTTTTTGAATAATCCAAAGCCATAAAATTCTATTTTACAGCCATATTATAGAAAATAATTCACAAAACAAAATATTTAAAGAGAAATGTAAACGAAGAATAGAAATTTGTTAAATGAAAAAGCTAACAACTAACATTTAGTTGTTTACTAACATTTAGTAAAATAAAATGTTTAGAAGTACTTAAAGGTGCAGTATGTAAGTTTGACACCCAGTGGTTGAACTAGGTATTACATTCCTGGATCAAAACAAATGCAAGCGCAGGTTGCCAGATTGAGGAGCGAGTCTGACTTGAATCGTGTTCTAAACTAAAGCAACGGCACACGATAGAGGGAATATTTTCCATATTAAAAGAAGTTTGTTCCAACAAACACCTTGAATTGATATTTTAGAAACAACTTCTATTTCTCACAGGTGAACAACAGGATAAACTGTGATCACTTCAGGTCCACCTCTTTATTCAGTGTTAAATGCTAATAATGCAAGTTTGAATGCCATTCTACATGACGTTTATTGCCATATACTGAAAGCAGCAGCAGATAGTTCACCTCAGATCTTGAAAATAAAATAAACCATTTGAAATTGAACTTCAGATCTGTGACTGTGACCAACACATATCAGTGATTCAGCATCTACATATAATAATGTTAAAGAGGAGTAATATGTATTAATTAGATTATAAACCCTACAATTTCATGAGTGAGTGCACATTATGTGCTTCTGAATGGCTGTATTTAAATTTCTCTCATGGTGCATCTGGTGCAAACAGCCAAATTGCTTATCACTACAAATCTCGTCTTGTAGCATGTTGTTAGGACAAACAGTTACAATGTAACCTGCTCACCTAATGTTTACGCTTGTAATATTTATATTATTTGCTAATTAATAACCACCTTATGTGGAACTGAATCTGCGTCTCATTTTGGAGTCTGCTACTTTGAGAGCCTTTCTGAATGAATGAATGAATGAAAATACACTATTTTCCACCAAGGCAACCCGGGGCGCTAAAATGTAATTGGCTAAACTGATATTAGGCTGGTTAAAATAACCAAAACAAAGACAGCATTCAGGCATGAAAAACACATCAAAGCAGAACATCAAAGCAGAATATCTGACTTCAGCATTGTTTTTCAGACAAACAAGAACGTTCACTTGGCATGTTTCTTAAATATCTGCAAACATATTCTGGTATTTTAATGCTTTAAAAGAGACAAAAACTGACATACAGCACCTTTAAACAACTAAATCTACGAAAAATAGCTCAAATAAAATAATGTTTACTTGGCAACAAACAAAAAAAAGTGTACATTTAGAAAAGAAAAATAAAAGCTAAATAAACATTCTTAAAAAAACATTTGAATACATTAAATTACAAAAAAAAATTGTTTAGAAATGTAAAATAGTAATAAAATAACACCTATCTGTAGTCTGACCTTCAGATATATAAAGTATAATAAATATGAAAGCTAAATAAACAACATTCTAAAAAACAACTACTACTGTAAACTACTGTAAAAAAAAAAAGCCAATTAAAATTATTAATAAAATAACACATTTTAGAAGTCTAACCTTCAGATATAAACTTTAATAATAATTTAAAAAAAAAAGAAAAATTAAAGCTAAATTGACTTTCTAAAAAAACAACTAATACGTACATTCACAATTAAAATTATTAATAACATAACACCTAATGGAAGCCTAACCTTCTATATGGCCCAATCCCAATTCTACCCCTAACCCCTTCCCCCTTGATTTGTGTGTTCACGTGAAGGGGTAGGGGTGTCTTAATTATTTTTGGCTTGAAGGCGTAGGGCTAAGGGGAAGGGCTAGATACCTCTCGAAACTGAGATTTTTCCAGACCACACTCGCAACCAAGGGGTAAGAAAATTTCCCAGAATACACCAGCAACAGCATGGCTGCACATGGCACAAATTAGTATTTTTTGTCATTATTACGAATTTTTTCAAACAAGCGTATGTTTAATACATTCATAAAATAACACAAATGGAATAACTACAGCAGTCGCGATCGTCTGATCTCATATGAAGCCAGAAATCGCGATGACATATGACGACGTGTGCAGGTGCTGTAGTGCTGTCCCATTTCTTATTGGTACATTTTGAAGCCCATCCCCTTCATACTCTGTTTCAAGGGCCAAGAGGAAGGGGAAGAGGTAGGGGTACAAAAATAGAATTGGGATTGGGCCTAAGTCTCATCTCAGCCAGTTAACAAATATTAACTGACCTGTGCTCTGATCAAAATACACACTTTCCAACTAGTTCTTCAAAAACTCACTGGAATTTTTTGGCACATTTGGCCTCCCGAATATAATCACACTCGAGGGCCAGTTCTCTGCTCATGACCTCTATCAGATGCTCAGGAAACAGACCTGCAGTAGAGCAGATCCACAGTCACAGCACAGCTTAAAAAGAAAAAACTCTGCTAAAACAGGACTCAGACCTTCAGGCAGAGCATGGCTGATGTTGAGGAGGGTCAGCAGGTTGTTGATGTCGCTGCTGATGCTCTTCGCCACTCCTGGATACTGATGATGAAGATGATGATGATCAACATTGGTTTGAAAGCCAAAAACACACAAGAGATAAACACAAGCAGTTCTTGTACCTGGATTTTCATGGCCACTTCTCTGCCGTCCTTCATGCGAGCGAGATGAACCTGTCCAATAGACGCCGCTGCAAACGGACGCTCCTCGAAATACTCCAGATTATCCTGCCAGTTTGGACCCAGATCACGGACCACCATTTTCTGAGAAATTATAGAAACGAAGACCTTCTGACTTGTGTGATCTTAATAAAAAGGCTCAAATAAAATGTGCTGAAGCCTAATATTAGCGTTAGATTGCTGCTAACATGAATAGTATAGTGATAAAATTAATTCACAAGTTGCTAACATGTTTAGCATGAATTAACATGTTTGCTATCATGTTTTAGCATGCTTCTGACATAAAACAAAACGTGGTTAACATTGATACTTTCTTGACAAGTTGCTAGCATGTTTAAGCATGAATTCACTCGCATGTTAACGTTTCTAGCATGAACTATAATTAAAGTGTTAGCATGAACTACTATGCTTCTAGCATGAATAAGCATGCTCCTAACAAGGCTAGCATATTATTAGCATTAATTAATATGCTGCTAACCTGATTAACATGTTGATAGAATTCACAAGTTGCTAGCATGTGTCGGCATGAATCTACATGTTTGTTAACATGTTTCTAGCATGAACTACTAATATGTTTCTAGCATGAATAAGCATTCTGCTAACAAAGCTAACATATTATTATTACAAATTAACATGATGCTAACATGATTAACATGTTGATAGAATTAATTCACAAGTTGCTAGCATGTGTCAGCATGGATTTACTTGTTTGTTAGCATGTTTCTAGCATGAACTACAATGCTTTTAGCATGAACTACTTTTTTTTAGCATGAACAAGCATTCTCATAACAAGGTTAACAAATCATTAGCATTAATAAACATGCTGACAACCTGATTAACATGTTGATAGAATTTATTCACAAGTTGCTAGCATGTGTCAGCATGAATCTACATTTGTTAACATCTTTCTAGCATAAACTACTAATATGTTTTTAGCATAACCATTCTGCTAACATATTAGCACAAATTAACATGATGCTAACATGATTAACATGTTGATAGAATTAATTCCCAAGTTGCTAGCATGTGTCAGCATGAATCTACACGTTCGTTAACATGTTTATAGCATGAACTACTAATATGTTTCTAGCATGAATAAGCATTCTGCTAACAAGGCTAACATATGAGTAGCACAAATTAACATAATGCTATCACGATTAACATGTTGATAGTATTAATTCACAAGTTGCTAGCATGTGTCAGCATGAATTCACTTGTTTGTTAGCATGTTTCTAGCATAAACTACAATGCTTTTAGCATTAACTACTGTTTCTAGCATGAATAAGCATTCTTATAACAAGGTTAACATATCATTACCATGCTAACAACCTGATTAACACGTTGATTGAATAAATTCACAAGTTGCTAGCATGTTTCAGCATGAATCCACGTGTTGGTAACATGTTTCTTGCAAGTTATAATGGTAGCACGAATTAGCATGTTTGCTAACATGTTTTTTAGCTTGTTAAGTATGTTTACATCACTTAGCATGATACTAGCATGGTTCTAACATGGTTGCTAACATGACTAAGATAGATATGTTGCTAGCATGTTTTTGCATGAATTCAAGTTGCGAACATGTTTCTAGCAAATTATAATGATAGCATAAATTAGCATGTTTGCTAACATGTTTTTAGCTTTAGTGTGTTAGCATCATTTAAAACGATCCTAGCATGCTTCTAACATGAATTGGCACATTGACTAACATTATATGTTCCTAGCATGTTTTTACACCAATTCACTTGTTGCTAACATGTTTATAGCAAGTTTTATTGGTAGCACGAATGAACACATTTTAGCTCAAGTTTGTTAGCATCATTTAAAATGATACTAGCACGCTTCTAACATGAATTAGCCTGCTTCTAACATTAATATGTTGCTGATGGTTTTCTAACAAATGAACATGTTGATAGAAGAAATTAGCTTAGCACAAATAAAATATATTATAAAGTTTAAGATGCCTCAAATAAATGTTTTCTTACAGATATTTACAGATATAAATTGATAATATAAATCAGAGGTCACCAATCTCAGTCCTGGAGGGCCGGTGTCCCTGCAGGGTTTAGCTCCAACTTGCCTCAACACACCTGCCTGGATGTTACAAGTATACCAAGTAAGACCTTGGATAGCATGTTCAGGTGTGTTTGACTAGGGTGGGAGCTAAAATCTGCAGGACAGCGGCCCTCCAGGAACAAGTTTGGTGACCCCTGATATAAATGTTTATGATGCTTCTAATAAATAATTCCATATAGAAAATACAGATATTAAATGATGACTTAGAAGTCAAATCTGTCTGTGGTTTCAACTCTCACATTTGAGACTATACCATCGTTTGCTTGGCAGGCATGAAGTCGGCGCTCTGTCGAACCCGCTCGAAGATCTTGGCAAGCTGAGGGTTTATAAAAGCATCATCTGCGAACAGAAAACTCCAGAATCAGTGTGAACTCACTGCAGCATCTGAATATATCGATGACTTGAGCAGCACGAATGGTATGAAGCGCTAAACGCTATTGTGGTCTGCTGGTTTTCTTATTTTGGGTTGTGACATACTCCAGCTAGCCGAGCTGTACACTTCAATGACACGACATTTACCACATTATTACCCTTTGAAAAGACCACAGCATATGAACACGAGCTTAATGTGATCTTGTCAGCCTCCTGTCAGGATCTAATTTCTGTTTAACAAGTAGAAAGACACAGAGTGAATGTAAAGACCATATCTAGAGAGTGATATAATAGCTGTAATATTTTACCATGATATTTGTGTCACATACTTCACCCTAAACCCTACACTGCAGACAGGTCAGTGTCAAGAGTAGAGACCTTAACAGAAGAATACAAACAGTAAATAATAAGGGTTTGACATCATGCTTCAACATATTTCTGGATGTTACACCAAGTAGTTAAGTAAAAATATGATTTGGAATAAAATTAGTAATGACAAATTGAATTTAGATGAATGGATCCACCATAATGCTAGTATGTTATCTCTCATTTAAATTATTTGATTAGCTAAACATGAGATAATAACATTAATGAAAATAATAATAATAATAATAATAATAACAGATAAGAAATGTTGGAAAAGGAATGAAATCAAATATGTTTAGGCACTAAAATGATTATAACTGCTAAAAGTACATTTTGTTCATTGAAAATAGCTAAGGTACTGCATCTTCTGTTCACCAAGGCAGCATTTATGTGATCGAAAATGTCAAAATAACTGCAACTGTTATTACAATCTCATGATTCTTTGGTTTAATATAGTTCTTGGAGGTGTAAACCTACACTGGTCTCATGGTTTGGTTACGATTATCATGCCATCGATTCGGTTGAATGCGATATCTCGGTGCATCGACGCTTTCCAAACACCATTTTATATTTTACTTCACAGCACAGCAGTTATTGTCTTAAAATGTATAAATATTCATTCATTCATTCATTTTCCTTTCAGCTTAGTCCCTTTATTATGGGGTCGCCACAGTGGAATAAACCGTCAACTTATCAAGCATACGTTTTACGCAGCGGATTTACCCTTCTAGCTGCAATCCGTCACTGGGAAACACCCATACACACACAAACTACGGCCAATTTAGCTGACCCAATTCACCTATACCACGTCTTTGGACTGTGGGAAAAACCAGAGCACACCCACGCAAACATGGGGAGAATATGCAAACTCCACACAGAAATGCCAGCTGACCAAGCCAAGGCTTAAACCAGCGACCTTCTTGTTGTGAGGCGATCGTAGATGATTACCAAGAATTTTTTTTTTGATTAATTCTGCTGTGCATGATCTGCGTGGTCTCTCACCCTGAATGCTGAGCATCTGTCCAAGTTTAAGAGCGGCTCCTCGCACTTTGCACAGCGTCCGAACTATCCTTTCAGCGTTGGCTTCTGATATAAATGGGTTGGAGTCGAGAATGGCTCTTTTCTGTCCTGTCAAAGAGAATATGAGAATCAACTAAAGCAAACTATAATCTCGGCAACACTGAACCAAACATGTGTTCTCACCTGAATTATCCCGAGATGCAAGACTCTTCTTGGCTACTTCAGCAATTGCTCCAATGCCCAGACCAACAGCTAATCCTGGAGCATTAATGACACACTGTGCTTCTGTTTGTTTGCCAAAGCATTTATAATAAAAGAATAATCATGCATTCATAATGTTTTGTCTGAAACGGTCCATTCAATGATTCGGTCTCTCTAAACTCCACCTTTCTGAGAGTCTACTCTCTGCGCTCTGGGTCATATGACCCTACTCCAATTGGCCAGATAGCATTATTCTGCTTTAATTTGTCAGATGACTCTTGCCTGCTCTAATTGGTCTGTTTGACCCTACTCTGCTCTAATTGGTCAGATAGCTCTGGTCAACCCAGATTGGCCAGATTTTGCTTCTCAACTCTGATTGGCCAGATGGATCTACTCTAATTGGTCTTTTGACCTTGCTGTGCTCTGATTGGCCAGAGGGCTCTACGCTAATTGGCATTTTGACCCTGCTCTGGTACGATTAGTCAGATGACTCTACTCTAATTGGCCAGATGCTCTGCTGTTTGATTGATCAGATGATCCTACTCTGCTCTAATTTGTCAGATGACTCTACTCTGCTTTAATTGGTCTGTTGATCATATGTTGATCTAATTGGTGAGATGGCTATACTCTATTCTGACTGGTCTGAGTGCTCTATTCTGATTTAAGGTACTTTATAGGTTGACCCTACTGTGCTCCAATTGGTCAGATGGTTCTACTATGGTTGGTCAGAGTGCTCTACTCCAATTGGCCTGTCAACTCTACTCTGCTTTGCTCTAATTGGTCATATGGCTCTACTCTGATTAGTCAGAGTGCTCTACTCCAATTGGCCTGTCTACCCTATTCTGCTTTGCTCTAATTGGTCAAATGGCTCTACTCTGATTGGTCAGAATTCTCTACTTTTATTGGCCTGTCTACTCTAATCTGCTCTGCTCTTATTGGTCAGATGTCTCTACTCTACTCCAATTGGCCTGTCGACCCTACTCTGCTCTAATTGGTCATATGGCTCTACTCTGATTGGTCAGATGGCTCCACTCCACCCTGATTGGTGAGATGACCCTACTCTGCTCCGTTTTGTTCTGATTGGTCTTCACAAACTGCTACTTTACACATAATGCTGTAAGTGCACATTAATAGTGTTATCCCACCTCCGAAGTTCACCAATCTTCCAAGCCTTGTGACCGGCATTCTTCTCTCTCTTGCACTTTCACTGAGCTGAGAAAATGACATTATGGAATACAGTTAGGCAGACATTTTAGAAGTTCTTTTTTGTAAGACAAGTTCAATAGTTTCAAATAATTGTTCATTGTAGCCAACAAGAACTTTACAGTTCAGCATGCTGTAGTATTGTCACGATACTGGAGTCTCCAACTTTGATACGATACCTTGAAAAATACTTTTATGCGATACCATTTTCAAAACCGTGGGGAACAAATTCCACAACATTAAAAATATGCAAATGAAGTAAAAACAACTAACTCATATAATGCTTATACTAGGTCATACCTGTCAACATTGGGATGTGAAAATAAGGGATACGCCCACCATAATAACCATAATAACCACCTACCGCGAAAAAAATCCCCATATTAAATATGTTCTTCTGGAGCTGTTTCATTGTAAATAAGCAGTTAAACGGTCAGTAATATTTTTTATATCATTATTTACAAAAGAAAAAAATAAATATTATACATTAGCAGACAGTTTAGCTTATTAAAATGAGCTATTATAACGAAATAGAATCAAGTTATCAAATCTCAATCTTTTTCTCACTGTATAACTTCTAACTTAAATTCTGAATAAAGAGCATGAATGAATCTCTTTTATTAAAATTTTTTTGTTGGATTACATTAAATAACAGGTGTCACTTTAAAAATGCACACATCTAACGTTATAATGAAAGCATTTGATTGCTTTCCTAACGTTTTATGCTCATTTATGACAAAATTAGTTGTGTTTGGGAAAAAAAAAACAATCAAGATCGACATCTTTAGATGTTATTATTATTAATTATGTGTATATGTCTGTTCAAACACACACCCAAAACCCAGACTTTCGCTACGTTTCAAATCGCATGTACAGAATCCGTTTGGGAAACAGCGTCTATTTATCACTATGGAGAGCGTCAGCTGACAGTCACACACCACTTTATGACTGTTTTTAGGATTGCATAGGAGGAGCAATGGCACCTGTGATGAAAAGGAAAGGGGATTGCACTGTTTTTATATTTATTTCAAAGTGTTTCATGCCTAAATAAACCAAAAGCACAGAACTGACTCACATTTGAGAGCAAGGGGTGGCCCCTGGTGGTTCGGCAGTATGGATTGCGTACAGGGAGGATCGGCTTTTTAATGTTTATTGCCACCCTTCAGAGAAAGACTGAAAATACGGGAGAAATACGAGAAAATAGCTTTACGGGATGATAGCGGGATAGAACTGTAAAATACGTGAGAATCCCGGGAAAAACTGGAGGGTTGACAGGCATGTACCAGGTACTTTAGCGTTTCTCAAGCGCAAAAGGCCATACATTTCCAAAAAAAAATTTTAAAAATAAAAATAAAATAAAATTTAGTGCAATCTCATTTTCTTATTTTCTGATTAAAACATACGTGTTCAAATCTTAATATTATATCTCCCCGCCGGTGGGAAGAGAGACTGTGAGAGAGCAAAGCCAGTATCGATACCAACCAAAAGCAAGACTGTATCATTTTAAATATTTCTGTATCAATATTTATCGATATTTTTGACAACAGTAGTGCGCCGTACCTTTTGGTTATGTTTTCTGGAATCTGCTTTAACCACTTTGACCCCTTCTCTTTTCAGTGTACTGTAATGTCTGTGATCCTGGTGGAAGAAACAGATCTGACCATAGAAGTGCTGTTGGACTGGATGAATCTTTCCAAATAGCCTCCACAAACATCGGTCACTCCCAAAAACACCCATAACACCACTAAAACTGGGGGCAGTTTGATGACTGCAGCTGACCTGAAACAAAACATTCAAGACAGACAAATTATGAGTGGATGAAGCTTTGCAAATGTTGATTTAATATCAGGTTTGGTTAGCTTTACCTGTCCTCTTAGGTGAGGTGTGAGAAAACGGACTTGTTTTTGACCTCCTGCATATCTGATTTTTCTTAATCGGTTGATTCCCCTCATCAATAACATATCAGCAGCCATTTTCACCTTTCAGTCCTGTAAAAGCAGATCCAGACTGAAATGCATTTACTGAAACACATTATTATCAGAAAATGGCATTTATCTACTATTTATGTACTAAAATAGCAAGAAAATTAACTAAAATTATTTATAAAAATATAAATGATACTAGTTATACAGAGAAACAGTTTTATTAATCTAACTGATTTGTAATTTTGTACTAGTCATTTATTTTTGGATATTTTGTTATTAGATGTTGCAATATATTTGTTTATATTATTTATAATATCATATAGACAAAAAAAACACAAATTATTTTAAATTTACAGAGAAAACGTTATACTGTAGTTGTTAATCAAACTGATATACAATTTCGTTTTGTTTTTTTTTTTGTTTATTAGATATTTTGTTATTTGTGTTGCAGTTTATTGTTTTAAAATAGTTATGATATCAGGTAGACTGATTTTTTAACTATTTCAAAATCATTGAAAAACTTTAAAGAAAAATCTGAGACAGATTGCGGGATTTATAATATTTATTGGTGATAGATAGATCGATAGATAGATTGATCGATAGTATTTGTTTGGTGATAGATAGATAGATAGATAGATAGATAGATAGATAGATAGATAGAT
>CAIGQQ010004828.1:2035278-2049785 GCA_903798035.1 Danio albolineatus | reverse complement strand
GATAGATAGATAGATAGATAGATAGATAGATAGATAGATAGATAGATAGATAGATAGATAGATAGATAGATAGATAGATAGATAGATAGATAGAGATCATGTTTTCAAATCAACAAACTCTAATATACTCACAGCAGTCCTCAGTGTCATTTACTGAAGTCTTCGTCAGTGATACAGGAGACGGTGTTCAAACTCCATTAAGTTTCCACGAGCTGCCCAAACAAAAGATGACATGCAGAAAAATACGATCTGAACATTCAGCAAGCAGACGTGGCGCGTGGACTAAACACAAACTAACAGACAAGCAGACAAACCGCACGTTTCCTCCAGCAGCAACAGCCAAATGTTGATTCCCGGAGCACTTCCGCTTCCTCCTCCAGGCGGCGCTCGCGCTACAAACAGCGCGGATTCACACATATACTTGTGTTTTCTGCCATCTACAGGTGAGATTAAGTTCTACCTTTATATTGTCACTTAACATCAGGTTCACTTTATTTCAATAACTTCTTGATCAACTTCATTTTCTTTCGGCCCCCCTATATTAACGGAGGCGCATTTGAAATTTGAATATGCGAGACATCCGGTGTTGTTAGCTTACACTTGTTTAGCGGTACAAGAACAGTCCGTTGTGAATATACTAATGTAAATACACAAAGGTAACCATGGCCTCATGCATTCGTTAGCAGGAACTTTGGCGCAGATAATACACTGTGGCAGGGTCAAATGTTTGCTTCGAGAAAAAGGGATAAAACCATAGTTCAGGTTAATTTATTGGCTTTTCATGCTGTTTTGCTAGCGTTTTGACCCAAAATATTTCGAGCTTCATAATGTTGGGGCCTTGTAGGGAACCGCTGATGTAGACTGTTCTATTTATTATTTATTTTTCAAAATATTTTGTTTTATTCAACACTCATAAGATATTTAACAAAAACAGTACAGTACCAATAAAAAAATGAAAAAAAGTACAGAATAATTAACATTAGCCCCACCCACCCCCACCACACACAACACAACATATGTAGCATTAGCATCTATATATATATATATATATATATAAAGGACATTATTCACATTTTTACACAGTCAGTGTCATGAATATATAGGTTAGAGATGAAAATTTACAAACGTAAAATGCTAGATTCCCAAGAGTCTTAAGATAGGTTCCCTTATGGTTTCAGCTTTTTTTCTGTGAAGTTTCAAGACGTAGTTGTTCCATTTGAATGACATAAAGCAGCTCATTCAACCATCTCTTAAAACAGGGAGCCTTTGGAGATCTCCAGTTAAGTAAGATAATCTTTTTAGCTGTAAGCATGCCATCAGGGCTTGCTGTTGGGTTGATAGAAAGCTGCCCATTATATTAGAATATCCAAAAATAGCCAAATTGTAGTCAGGTTGGATATTGGTTCCATAAGCACTGGAAAACAGTTAAAAAATGCTGGACCAAAACTCATAAAGAACAGGACAAAACCAAAATAAATGTGCCAGAGTCCCTTCTGCCCCACCACATCTGTCACATTTAGGAGATGAAGAGGGAAATGTAGACTAATAGGGTAATGATCCTTTGTTGGATTCTTTATTAGTTTATTTTTTTATGGTATTAAAAAGTAAATGTAAAAATAGTTTAAAGGTTTTTTTATATAAACAATTATAATAAAATAATTTTTCAACAACAACAAAACAACTCTTTGCACAAGATGCCCAAACTAGGGCCCGCGAGCCAAAGTTGGCCCTTTGTATCATTTGATTTGGCCCACCAGAGGGAAAATAATTGGGAAAGGCTGGGGAATGCCTTTAAGAGAGATTCTCATTTCTACTTTAATGTAACATTTTGTTTGTTTTATTGTTGAGCTACAAAAAAAGCAAACTGAAATTAAATGTTTCCATTAAATGTTTTAAATGAACTGAGGCGGTGGTTAGCACTGTAGCCTCACAGCAAGAAGGTTGCTGGTTTCAGTCCCAGCTGGGTCAGTTGCCATTTCAGTATGGAGTTTGCATGTTTTCCCCGTGATCGCGTGAGTTGCCTGCGGGTGCTCCGGTTTCCCCCACTGTCCAAAGACATAAGCTATAGGGGAATTGAATAAGCTAAATTGACCATAGCGTATGTGAGTGAATGAGTGTGTATGGATGTTTCCCAATACTGGGTTGCAGCTGGAAGGGTATCCGCTGTGTAAAACACATGCTGGATAAGTTGGCTGTTCATTCTGCTGTGACGACCCCTGAGAAATAAAAGGACTAAGCCAAAGGAAAATGAATGAATGACGTTTGTTTAAATAATATTAATTTTAGCATGTGAATGCATTAGTATGTATTGAAGTAATTGTTTCTGTTTATTTTCAAATATCATTAAATAAATAAGGAAATTAACCATGGCAACTTTAATGTAATACAGTTTGCTATAATTACTTTCTACTCACATCTCTCAGCCAAGCTTAGATGTTGGCCCTTCATAAGAAAAAGTTTGGGCACCCCTGCTGTAAACAATAGTAATAAAGTTTTTTTTTTTCAACAACAACAACAAAAGACTGCACTAGTTACTAGCTTGTAAGCCCAAACAATGTCTGATAGACATAAATATATGCTCTTGCTGCTGCTAAGGCTGAATTTATCAATCAATCAATAACCCATATGAATGAATTAAACTGAAAGAAACAGTTAACAACATATACAATAACACCATACCAAAGTGTTCAAAAGCATCTGTTATTGCACAAGACTTTAATTTAGGAATTAGCCCTTTATTTTTTTAAATGATTGCGAAGTGGGTGGCACAATCGCCTCACAGCAAGAAGGTCGCTAGTTCGAGCCTCGGCTGGGCCAGTTGGCATTTCTGTGTGGAGTTTGCATGTTCTCCCCATGTTCGTGTGGGTTCATTCCGCTGCGATGAACCCAGATTAATAAAGGTACTAAGCCGAAAAGAAAATGAATGAATGTATTTTTTTATATTTTCAAATAACCTTTATGGTATAAAATAATATAAATCAAGTGACACCATTTGAGATAAAGTTATCAAATCAACTGTACAATGTTCAGAATATTATTCCATATTATACCCAAGCCTTTTTTTTTTGCTGATGGTGCTTTTATTGTTTTTATTTATGGCGCTGAAACCATATTTTATTCTTTAATACACTTCAGACTTAAGTTAAACTCTGACATAATTTGACATAAAGGTATCAAGTCAACCGCACAATATTCACAATATTGTTCTCTAACTGCTACGCACAATTAAATGGGATGGAAATAATTCATTAATAATTAACATTAGCATATTCTTGCAGATTTGCTTTGGAAAACTGCTCTCTCAAACGTTAGCGTGCTGGAATGAGGAAAGAGGAAACCATAAACTTTCTAAATATATATACTGTATAAAACCTCATGACTTGAGGTGAACTAAGTTAATCAAGAAATGCGGGTTTCCCTTTCCCTAGTAACCAAGAATAATTATAAGAATAGCCAATCATATTTGAGATAAACGATATTGCCTTGAAATATAAGCTCACTAATCTGCTGTATCATTCTGTTGGGAGAGGATTGACCCAAAACCAAGCCAGACATACGTAGAGGAAAATCAACCGCAGGTATTTGTTATCATACATTCATTTATGATCATAATATTAAGCACCCCGGTTTGTATCCTAAGTAGTTTTACCATTTAATGCATTTTGTTGTGCTAGTTATGAAGTGGAAAATCTAGCACATTTACAAAATTATTTACATGTTTAAAAAAGTAAGTTGGTTAGTTTATACTACAGTAAATACATGCAATGTTTCTGAACATCTGAACAATGAAGGTGAAGGTGATCTTTACATGCACTGTTAACAATTGTCTGTAGAATCTACAGTAACTTACTGTGAATCATTTACAGCAAAAATACTGTAGTTACATTTACGGCACCATATATCTATTTACGGTATTGCATATCTTTACTGTAAAAAAACTGAAAAAACATTTTCAGTGCAACTTAAAGAAAAAACAAACAGTATGCCATACAGTAAAAAACAGTTCATATTACAGTTCAATACTATTACAGTGTAATTTGCAATAATCGTTAACAGTGAAATGTCATAAAAGACTAAAAGATGATTTGCACTAACCGGCCACTTTATTAGTTCCAACTGCTTGTTAACGCAAATTTCTTATCAGCCAATCACATGGCAGCAACTCAATGCATTTAGGTTTGCAGTTCAAACCGAGCATCAGAATGGGGAAGAAAGGTGATTTAAGTGACTTTGAATGTGGCATGGTTGTTGGTGCCAGACGGGCTGGTCTGAGTATTTCAGAAACTGCTGATCTACTGGGATTTTCACGCACAACCATCTCTAGGGTTTACAGAGAATGGTCCGAAGAAGAGAAAATATCCAGTGAGCGGCAGTTCAGATGCCAGAGGTCAGAGGAGAATGGCCAGACTGGTTCCAGCTGATAGAAAGGCAACAGTAACTCAAATAACCACTCGTTACAACTGAGGTCTGCAGAAGAGCATCTCTGAACGCACAACACGTCCAACCTTGAGGCAGATGGGCTACAGCAGCAGAAGACCACACCGAGTGCCACTCCTGTCAGCTAAGAGCAGGAAACTGAGGCTACAATTCACACAGGCTCACTGAAATTGGACAATAGAAGATTTGAAAAATGCTGATGAGTCTCGATTTATGCTGCGACATCTGCTGCGATGGTCGGGTCAGAATTTGGCATCAACTACATAAAAAAATGCATCCATCCTGCCTTTATCAACGGTACAGGCTGGTGGCTGTGTGTCCTTTTCTAGACACACTTTGGGCCCATTAGTATTGAGCATCATGTCAATGCCACAGCTTACCTGAGTATTGTTGCTGACCATGTCCATCCCTTTATGACCAAAGTGTGCCCATCTTCTGATGACTACTTCCAGCAGGATAACGCGCCATGTCAAAAAGCGTGAATTATCTCAAACTGGTTTCTTGAACATGACACTGAGTTCACTGTACTCAAATGGCCTCCATCATGGATGTGCAGCCAACAAATCTACAGCAACTGCATGATGTTATTATCGTCAATATGGGCCAAAATCTGTGAGGAACATTTCCAGTATCTTGTTGAATCTATGCCAGGATTAAGGTAGTTCTGTAGGCAAAATGCAGTCCAACCCAATACTAGTATGGTGTACCTAATAAAGTGGCCAGCGAGTGTGTTACGTTTGGATACCATTTTTATTTAATTTGAGGTATTCATAAATCATTGGTTTGGTTTCACAACAAATAATTTTTCCAAATTATCATTCAAATTATATAAAATGTAAAAAAGAAAAATGCGAATTTTCTTTCAATTGTAAACTAAATGCTTTATTTTAAATGAAAGCTCAAATTATTAAACAGAGGATCTTCGCTTCTTCACACTTTTCACGAAACTAACCATTCACTTAAAACATTGCTTTTGTTGCTTCTTCAAAGTACTTATTTAAAATGAGTTGAAAGCACAATCCTTACATTTTGTGGGGGACAGCTTATCTACTTTTTAACTAATTTGTAAAATACGATTAAGTTAACTTAGACGACATGAAATATTTGTGTGGAACCCAGCATTTTTTACAGCATTGTCTTTAGTAAAATGAAGAAGTGAAAGAAGTAGTGAAAGAATGGATCAAACAATAGATATATTTGTTAAAAAGACAAGCAGAAGCGCACTTTTAATGTCAAGCTTTGATAAATGTTTTTAATTTGGGGAAGAGGTGCAGGGCATTTTGGGTAGTGACTTCTATGACTTTCTCCAAAGGGATGCCTTTGATTTTGGCGATGTATTCTGCACTAATGGTGATATTCCTCGGTACATTCCTCACCTAGAGTAAAAACACAAATGTAAATCAGTTTCAGAAACATATTAAAGCAAGTTTTGTGACAGAAATAAAATCCCCTGTACCTGTTTTTCAGGTCCGAGCGCAGGAGCGTCCGTTTCTAAACACATGCTCTCCAGAGGAACCTGTTTCACCAGTTTCTGCTTCTTATCATAAGGTGATTAAAAAAAAGCATGTGATGTGTGCCTAGTAAATGAACTGTGGTGTTTTATAGACAGTAAAGATTTGGACATACAGTTGAAGTCAAAATTGTTAACCCTCCTGTGATTACTTTTTCTTATTCAAATGTTTCCCAAATGATGTTTAACAGAGCAAGGAATTTTTCACAGTATTTCCTATAATATTGTTTCTTCAGGAGAAAGTCTTATTTATTTTATTTCAGCTAGAATAAAAGCAGTTTTTAATTTTTGCAATTTTTTTTTTTATTGTCTACAGAACAAACCCTTTTTATACCTCCGTGAAGTTGGCACCTCATAAAAATAAATAATCCCCAAAGCTATGCCATTCGTTTGTGCTACATTTGTTCGCAAAAACGAACTTTTATGCCGTTTTATGGTCTGAGATATTAAGCATTATTTTTTTGACCGTGTGACGTCACTTTCCACCCCATGTTGCTCAAATCCCTCCAAATCAGCACAGCAGAGCAGTTTGTTTGTGCTGGTTTGTGCCATTAAACAAACACTGTATCTGTTTTCTTCGTTTAAATATAAACCAAAATATTTCGGCAGCCGTGACATCACTCTCCACCCCAGTTTATTTAAATCGCACAAACCTGGTGTCACACGTTTGTGCTCGATTTGTGCTGGTTTGTGCCATTAAAACAAACACTTAATCTGTTTTCGTTGTTTATTCATTCATTTTCTTGTCGGCATAGTCCCTTTATCAGGGGTCGCCACAGCGGAATGAACCACCAACTTATCCAGCATATGTTTTACACAGCGGATGCCCTTCCAGCTGCAACCCATCACTGGGAAACATCCATACACACCCATTCACACACATACACTAGGGCCAATTTATCTTACCCAATTCACCTATTGCGCATGTCTTTGGACATGTTGGGGAAACCGGAGCACCCTGAGGAAACCCACGCCAACACGGGGAGAACATGCAAACTCCACACAGAAATGCCAGCTGGCCCAGCCGAGGCTCGAACCAGCGACCTTCTTGCTGTGAGGCGATTGTGCTACCAACTTCGCTTCGTATTCATTCACTCACATACACTATGGCCAATTTAGCTTATTCAGTTTCCCTTTAGCGCATGTCTTTGGACTGTGGGGGAAACCGGAGCACTCGCAGGAAACCCACGCGAACACAGGGAGAACATGTAAACTACACACAGAACTGCCAACTGACCCAACGTCCGTCTTGCTGTGAGGCTACAATGCTAACCACTGAGCCACCGCCTCAGTTCTCAGTGGAAACATTTAATTTTAGTTTAGTTGTTTAGATATAACCAAAATTATTTCGGGGGCCGTGACGTCACACTCCACCCCAGTTTTTCTAAATCGCACAAAACTGGTGTCATTCGTTTGTGCTCGATTAAAAAAAACACTTTATCTATTTTCATTTCATTTCAATTAACCCAGTGAAGCCTTTAAATGTCACTTTAAGCTGTATAGAGGTGTCTTGAAAAATATCTAGTCAAATAATATTTACTGTCATCATGGCAAAGATAAATCAGTGATTAGAGATGAGTTATTAAAACTATTATGATTAGAAATGTTGAAAAAGTCTCTCCGTTAAACAGAAATTGGGAAAATAATACACAGGTCTAATAATTCTGACTTCAACTGTACATGAATATAATTTCATATAATGCCAAAATTGCTTTCAAGATAAGTATTATACAACAAAAGTAGATTTTTTATTTTTACAAAACTAATAATGTAAACATTGCTGATTTTTTGAAGCAGTTGGAAATGACTTTGAAACAGGGTGCATACAGAGCCAGGGTTTCTGCAAGTTTCATAAAAACTCTTAAATTTGACTTTAAGAACATTATCAAAGAAATGTAAGACTCATACAGGGATAAACACTATCAGGGTTTTTTTTCTAACGGAAAAGAATTTTTTTTTACAATCCTCGTTGAAATTCAAATTTACTTCTTTTTTAGTCACATAATTTAAATAATGTGTCAAAACAAGTAAACTCTGGTTTCATAGATGCACTTTTTCAACATTAATTCGTTCATGCATTAATTTTCTTTTTCGCTTAGTCCTTTAATTAATCAGGGGTCGCAACAGCAGAATGAACCGCCAACTTTTCCACCATATGTATAATCTGCAACCCATCACTGGGAAACACCCATACACATTCATTCACACATACACTATGGACAATTTAGCTTACCCAATTAACCTGTACCGCATGTCTTTGGACTTGTGGGGGAAACCGGAGCACTCGGAGGAAACATGCAAACATAAAAGGGGAGAACATGCAAACTCCACACAGAAATGCCAACTGACCCAGCCGAGGCTCGAATCAGCGATCTTCTTGCTGTGAGGCAATCGTGCAACCCACTGCGCCACCATGGCACACATTTTTTTCAACATAACGTTTCTTTTTAAAAAAAAGCTAAATACATGCAGATCTGTCTCTCCAGGTCGGCGTCCAGGCCTGTATCCAGCCTGGTGAAAGGAGTGGTTCTTAAAAAGTGGACCATATTGCAGTTTTTTGCCTCATTTTTAAAATTGAATAATTAGATTTAAAAACGCATTTAGGTGGCAATTTAAGCACTATTTTTAGCTAAATTAGCTTGTCAGATGGTCATCATGACCACACTTTATGATATACCAAACATATTACCTAAATATTTAGAATAAAGAAATATGACAAATTTTTAAAATACAAATTTATTAAATCATATATCATTAGAAAAATAGTTTTGAATTAAAAACTGTATTGTAATTTATTAGGCAAATAACAAACTGACCAGCGGATTCAACTCTCCAAAATTTTGGCCATTTGAATAGTATAATATTAAAACTTTTAAACATTAAAAGTTAAAAAAATTAAAAAATTAAAACATTTATTGATTTTCTTTCCGGCTTAGTCACTTAATCTGGGATTGCCGCAGCGGAATGAACCACCAACTTATCCAGCATATGTTTTACGCAGCGGATGCCCTTCCAGCTGCAACCCATCACTGGGAAACCTCCATACACATTCACTACAGACAATTTAGCTCACCCAAAACCATAGCACCCGGTGGAAACCAACGCGATCACAGGGAGAACATGCAAACTCCACACAGAAATGCCAACTGACCCAGCCTAGACTCGAACCAGAAACTTTCTTGCTGTGAGGCAATCGTGCTACCCACTGCACTACCATGATGCCAAAATTAAAACATATTAATAATAATAATAATTTAGAGCTTCACAATTTTTCTAGCCTCTCTTGTATTGGTCATTTTTTTCCTTTAAGGATGAGGTCCAAGGTTTAGAATAAAAGTTACTTGTCAAATGTTTTCTCTATTTAAAACAACACACTAGCGAAAGAGGACTTTGCTTATGTCAGATGTTTTCATGCACAGCTGGATGTTGAACGAATGAATGAATAATATCTATTATTTAAATGAAAAATAATTGTTTGCATTGGTCAAAACTTATTACCTGAAGTACTTATAAACTGAAGGATTCCGCTTGGTCTTAAAGCCCTTTTCAATGGGTTATTTTTACAATTCATAATGGCATAGCAGTCAAAATAGGGCAAATGATGAGACAAATACTGGACCTTTGTCAGTGAGTGGGGGGTCTTCCGAACCACCTGTATGTTAATGTAAGGAAGATGATTTAACTATATTGGTAAAAAGAATTAAACATGAAGCTATTTGTTAAATATTCTATTGATTGCTGGTGATTGGATGATTTTCGCCTGAATGAGTAGCTTTCATGGACATCGGAAAACTAAGACCTGCTTAAAATAATTTATGACCTACAACACAATATTTCTGTAAATTTAAGACCCTTAATCATTTTTAAGGCCTACAATTTAGGTATAGGAATTTAAGACATTTTAAGACCCCGCAGACACCCTGAGTACACAGAGCTTGCAAATATTGAGCCAGCAAATTATTAGTTCTATTTACCTGATCACTTCGAACAATAGACGGAGGTATTGAGAAAAAATAACCCGCTTTAACGCCCTCTAATGCCACTGAAGGTTTTCCGTCGAATGCGTGAAGAAGTGCATTTTCCACACCTGAAAACAGACAAGACAGAAATGCCATAATTATGAAAACCAACCAATTTATACAGTCAAAGAGAAAATGATTAGCCTTTCTATACATTCATTCTTTGTCAAATATTTCCCAAGTGATGTTTAACAGAACAAGGACATTTTTCGTAGTATTTCCTATTGTATTTGAGTATTTTGTATTATTATATTGTTTGCTGGAAAAGTCTGAAGTCTTTTTGTTTGGGTGGAATAAAATAAATACATGTATTAAAAATAAAAACACACTTATGGTCAATATTATTAGCCCCTTTTTTTTCCAACTGACTACACAACAAACTAATGCTGTCCAATAACTTGCCTAATTAATCCTGTTTAGCCTTAAAATTCCATTTTAACCCTAATATTAGTATCTTGTAAATAACTAGTAAAATATATATGTACTGTAATTATAATCATTTATGAAATCATAGCAAAGACAAAAATATAGTTATTAGAAATTAGTTATTAAACATTCATTTTCTTGTCGGCTTAGTCCCTTAATTAATCCGGGGTCGCCACAGCAGAATGAACCGCCAACTTATCCAGCATTTGTTTCACGCAGCGGATGCCCTTCCAGCCGCAACCCATCAATGGGAAACATCCACACATACTCATTCACACACATACACTACGGACAATTTAGCTTACCCAATTCACCTATAACACATGTCTTTGGACTGTGGGGGAAACCGGAGCACCCGGAGGAAACCCACGCAACCACGGGGAGAACATGCAAACTCCACACAGAAATGCCAACTGACCCAGCCGAGGCTTGAACCAGCGACCTTCTTGCTGTGAGGCGAAAGCACTACCTACTGCGCCACTGTGTCGCCCCGTTATTAAACATATGTAATATAATTTAAATTATTATTTATCCATTCATTCAGGAATAGTCCCTTATTTATCAGGGGTCGCCACAGCGGAATGAACCGCCAACTTATCCAGCATATGTTTCATACAGCGGATGCCCTTCCAGCTGTAACCCAGTACTGGGAAACACCCATACACACACATTCATACACTATGGCCAATTTAGTTTATTCAATTCAGCTATAGCGCATGTGTTTGGACTGTGGGGGAAACCCGAGCACCCGGAGGAAACCCACACCAACACGGGGAGAACATGCAAACTCCACACAGAAATGCCAACTGGTCCAATCTGGACTCGAACCAGCATCCTTCTTTAAATGATTATTATTTTGGCTAACAAAGCACTGCATAATACACTGCAGATGTATATATGTTTATCATGCATACCCAACTCCTTCAAAAGATGTATGGTTGGTCTTCCAGCAGATCTGGAGTGTACATTTCTAACAGACAGACAAAATGCATTAATGTATGAGAAATGCAGCCCTGTAGGAGATGAAAAATCAACTGATTACATAATATTGCACATGCACAAAAATACCAAATACCAACTTACAGAGGCAGATTCAACTGTTTTGCGATTTCAGCCTGTCGACTGAGCACTTTTCTCTGACTGTCTTTCCCAGCATCACTGTTGACTACACGAGGTGTGAAATCCAAGCCAACCTACATGTCATTCATTCAGAAAGACATCACTAATTACTTAAAGAAGAACTATTATGCACATTTGAATAAGTTGTAAAATAAGTCTCTGATGTCTCTAGAGTGTGTGTGTGAAGCTTCAGCTCAAACTACCACACAGATAATGTTTTATAACTCTGAAACTGACCCTTTTAGGGTTTGATCTAATTGGGTTATTTTGGTGACTGTCGCTTTAAATTTAAATGAGATTGTGCTCAAAAGAGGGCGGAGCCACAAATGCCTGAGTGTCAGCATAGTGGCAGATTCAGAAAACAAGACTAACGTCCTATGCTAATGAGGGAGAGATGGTCACTAGTGGGCGGAGCTTTCTTCCTCTGATGACACGTACAAAGGGAGAATGTCAATCAAAGTGTTTCAGCAGACTGTTTTTATCAAGTGTGTTTATAAACAAATAAAATGAATACATTTTTAGTATTAGAAGCAGGTTATATTCACAGACTGCTGGCAAATGGCTGTGTTTAACCCCCCTGGAAATGTTATTTTTGTATAATAGGTCCCTTGTTATTTAGATGCTGATGGAAGAGAGAGACGCAGCTCTCAAATTATTTTACACAGCTTATTGCATCATCTATTTATTAGATGTAAATTAGTATTAGATGTAAAAAAGTGTTTAAAGGCATATTTCACCAAAAAATGAAAACCACTTCATCATGTACTCGCTCTTGTGATTTTAAACCTTTATGAGTTTGTTAAATACAAAAGAAAGTATTTTGAAGAATGTTGTTGGTCAAAAATTACTATGGAAGTCAATGGGTGACCGCAACCAGCATTCCTCAAAATATCTTTAACAGAAGAAAAACTCAAATAAGTTTTTTGGGTGAATTATCCCTTTAAACATAGACTTACCCACATAAGTCTATTCTATACTTGTATAACCCTCAAGAACAGCTAGTTATACGATATATAATATATGTCTAACCTCACCGATTGCCACGATGTGCTCTTTGTATATGTCTATCAGTGGTAAAGCTGCCTCTAAATCCTGTGAGGGAGAAAAATGAAACATGTCATATGTAAGACAAGTAAATAAAATGATTAAATAAGCAGATTTTTATCATATGAATATCCACATATTTCTGACCTCCGGTACAGCTCCTCTGGGTTGTGCCGGATCTTGGACGGGATGAACTCCAAGACATGGCATAATGAATCCAGGGAACCTATATGATACAAATAATTATCAATACAAATATACTTTCTTTAGCTAAAAGTGTGATGCTTGGTGATTCATAAAATATTGGAAAATTAAGAGCCAAAAAAGAAATACACTCTAAACTAAATTAATACTTCTGATTCCTGGTAATATGTTAAGGCTCATGAAACAAGATGAGATATGTCAGTGCAAGAAACTTTTAAATATGTATTATATATATACAGTTGAAGTCAGAATTATTAGCTCCTTTGAACTTTTCTTTTTTTTTATATATATTTCCTAAAGGAAATTTTCACAGTATGTCTGAAAGTGTTATTTGTTTTATTTCGGCTAGAATAAAAGCAGTTTAAAATTTTTAAAAACCATGTTAAGGTCAAAATTATCAGCTCCTTTAAGCTAAATTTCTTTCAATAGTCGACAGAACAAACCATCATTATACATAAACTTGCCTAATTACCCTAACCTGCCTAGTTAACCCAATTAACCTAAGTCACTTTAAGCTGTTTAGAAGTGTCTTGAAAAATATCTAGTCAGATATTATTTACTGTCATAATGGCAAAGATAAAATAAATCAGTGATTAGAATTGAGTTATTAAAACCAAATATGTTTAAAAAATGTGTTGAAAAAATCTTTTCTTCGTTAAGCAGAAATTGGAGTGAAAAATAATTCAGGGGGGCTAATAATTCAGGGGGGCTAATAATTTAGGGGGGCTAATAATTCAGGGGGGCTAATAATTCTGACTTCGACTGTGCATAAAAAAAATTATGCAAGCCTTTAATCTTACATACATATTTAAACTTATATGTAATTTGTATCATAGACATGTTTTAAATCTAAATATGAATAAACATTTTCTTAAATATATGCATGCATCTGTGTATTCATACAAACATAATAAATACCCACACATATGTCAAAACAAATTTTTATTTTGGACGCGATTAATCAAAATTAACTTTTGCCCAGCACTAATACAAACAGTATCAGCTCATGTCAAGTCTGCACCCACAGGTATATAATGCATATCTGTACATTAGGAAGCTTGTTCAGGGGCGGCACGGTGGCTCAGTGAATATAAATATTTTCGATGTTTGTCAGAACAACTGATTGTGTTTTTTATATTCGGTACAAAAAAAAAACTCTAATAAAATAAAATATTGATGTTTCAGGTGGCATGGTGGTTTAGTCGTTAGCACTGTCGCCTCACAGCAAGAGTCCCCGTGTTGGTGTGGGTTTCCTCCGGGTGCTCCAATTTCCCCCACAGTCCAAACACATGAGCTATAGGTGAATTGAATAAGCTGAATTACCTGGAGTGTATGAGTGTGTGTGTGAACGAGTGTGTATAGGTGTTTCCCAGTGCTAGGTTGCAGCTGGAAGGGTGCAGTGTAAAACATATGCTAAATAAGTTGGCGATAAGTTGGCGGTTCATTCCGCTGTGGTGACCCCTGATAAATAAAGGTACTAATCCGAAGGAAAATGAATGAAGCATGTTCATAAACATGTTTAGCACCAAATTATTTGTTAATCTTGAACAGACCCTTGGTTTTGCTTCATAAGACAAGAAGCAACAGGCAATAATTTTGTTAAGCCTGTACATGTTATTTTTCAGTAATTGGCTTGCATTACATGAATCACCAAGTAGCACATATTCAGCTAAAATCTTTTTAAATGTTGCCTGCATTCTGGATGTCCTAAAGATGAGTAAATTAACAGTATTTATATATATATATAT
>CAIGQQ010004828.1:1961579-2001752 GCA_903798035.1 Danio albolineatus | reverse complement strand
GAGTATTGGGCGCTTTTTTTGGTAAGTAGGTGTTCTTAAAGAGACAGTTCACCCAAAAAATGTCAATTCTGTCATTGATAACTCAACCTTCAACTTGTTTAAAACCTGCTTGAGCTTCTTTCTTCTGTTGAACATGAGAGAAGATATTTCGGAGAATGTTGGCTTTTGTCTTCCATACTGTAGTTTCTACAATGGATGTCAGTAGCTATGTGGCCATGTATGTATTGTTATGAGGATCCTGGAATATCTAAACCACTAAATCAAAAAGCTTTAGTGTTTTTATTAGTTATTGTTTCTTAAAGAGCCATGAAACACCAAAACACATTTTTTTGAGCTGTTGACAGTCATATATGTGTCACATGATGCTATAAACACTATTAGGACACATAAAATTGACTAAAAAGTGAAAATCGGTTGTTTTTGCGTTATTTCGAGCAAATTCGCTCTTCCGGTTTAAAACGAATTTTTGAGGCTGAGTCACGCCGATTAGATCCATGCGTGTATTCCAGCGTGCAGAGTGAACGTCTGTGCCGGCGAGTGCATCGTGACGTCTCTGGGCGTGCGGCATTAAGTCATGAGAAGGGCGTTGTTCAACCCAATCAGCGTGCACTACTTCATTAATATGCATGATAGCTTCAAAGAGTGTAGCTGTAGCTGTGAGCGACGCCAGGTTGACAAAACAAGTGGAAGAAAAAGGATTGTTTGGAGACACAGGTCTTCAGTGTTGCGTTTATAAATGTGCTCCAACAAAGGTTTTGCTTTCCCGCTATGAGAGCGCAGCTGGACTCACGGTGGATTACAGCGCACGCGACGCGCGACAGAAATGCGTTTGTAAGAAACATTTTTACCCGAGAGCTTTTTGCATCTGGAAATGGTGAAATCCGGATTTGCCGCTCGTCTCCTTTTAAAAAATACACAGCTCAAGTTGGTGTTCATTGTCCTGTCACCTGATCGGTAAGCAGGCGATCAGTGGTGTTTGTTTGTTTATTTAGATGGCAAAGTTAGTTGGTTTCGTCAGCAGGACTCTTTCAGTGTTTAAAGACAGACCTTAGTCAAAATGATTAGAACTGTTGCTGAGTTTACAGCACGTTAATATCACTACAGTATTATAGACTGAAGGATCCGTGTAAAGTGTAAACATCTTAATCAAATGATTACTGTCGTGTAGAATTTGCGCCGCATGTTGTGACAGAATAGTCTATACACACAGGGCTTTCTGACGCTACCTACTGAGAGCATCTAGTTACCGAGAAATGCAGAGGATTTTTTTTTTCCTGAAATACGCCGTGTGTTTTAAATACTCCATTAAATCTGCACTCCTTCAGCAGTTACTAACATTTAATATCTGGTTTGTCACAGGGGACACACAGGAAATGTTCGTGAATAAACGTGAAAGTGCCAAACTGCAGTTAAAGTCGACAAATTAATAATTTGGCAAATAATTTGATGACCGACGTCCATGTAAACACTGTCACTGTCTTTCTCCTCTGCGTCTGTGTGTGTGTTTGAAAGTCAGCGCGTGCACAAATGGAAACTCCCATTTATATGCAAAACCTTCCCTCTTTCCCTCCCCTGACCCTCCCACCTAAACAGAGCTGGATACACCCACTTTCCTAAACTTTCCCAGACTGTAGGTGTGAAAACACGACGCTGAGACTGGGGGGTTTCGTGGCCCTTTAAGTGTTGCTTTTACTTTACTAAAAAATTAACAAAATATGGATCTACTTTCAATGTGTCTCTCTCTGTAATTAAGTACTGTAGCAGATTTTGTGAATGAATACATTTTTACATTCTTTAGAGTTTTAATTGTGTCATGATGTTTATTTTTATCAGTTGAAACCCAACGGGTGCATTCATTCATGAATTTTCAATTCATTCGTTGATGTTTCCAATAACTCCACAGTGCTGTAAAAACAAAAATGAGCATTGACAATATTGAAGAAAATAATGCTGTATTCATTTCCAAAATTCGTGCAGTTTTTAATCAATGAACTATTCTGCAGGCGCCACGGTGGCGTAGTGAGTAGCCCGTTCGAGTAGCCTTACAGCAAGAAGGTCACTGGTTTGAGCCCCAGCTGGGTCAGTTGGCATTTCTGTGTGGAGTTTGCATGTTCTTCCTGTGTTCGCGTGGGTTTCCTCCGGGAGCTTCGGTTTCCCCCACAAGTCCAAAAACATGTGGTACAAGTGAATTGGGTAGGCTAAATTGTCCGTAGTGTATGTGTGAATGAGTGTGTATGGACATTTCCCAGAGATGGGTTGCAGCTGGAAGGGCATCTGCTGTGTAAAACATATGCTGGATAAGTTGGTGGTTCATTCCGCTGTGGTGACCCCGGATTAATAAAGGGACTAAGCTGACAAGAAAATGAATGGATGAAATATTCTGATTCAGTCCATATTTGTTGACATTTAGACTTTCGAAGATCTCAGAAAAAGTGGATCTGCTGTTTGAGAGACACAAAGCAAAGCACAAACCTTCAGGGCAGCTCTTACACAACTATACAGTATATTACAGAAAAAATATGAATGAATTTAATTCAAAGCTTTATTCCAAAGCCTCAACAGAGATTTTAAGTAACAAGAGTTTTAAGTAACAAAAATTGTAAAAAATAAAATAAAATAATGTATGGTCGGTAGCGCCGATGCCTCACAGCAAGAAGGTCGCTGGTTCGAGCCTCGGCTGGGTCAGTTGGCATTACTGTGTGGCGTTTGAATGTTCTCCCTGTGTTCGCGTGGGTTTCCTCTTGGTGCTTCGGTTTCCCCCACAGTCCAAACACATGCGCTGTAGGTGAATTGGGTAAGCCAAATTAGCTGTAGTGTATGTGTGTTAGTGTCGAAAATAAATAAATGAACATGTGAGAGATCTGCAGAGTGGATGGCAACATCAACAGCCTGAGGTATCAAGACATTTGTGCTGCCCATTACATTACAAACCACAGGAGAGGGCAAATTCTGCATCAGGACAGCGCTCCTTCTCATACTTCAGCCTCCACATCAAAGCTCCTGAAAGCAAAGAAAGTCAAAGTGCTCCAGGATTGGCAAGCCTAGTCACCAGACATGAACATTATTGAGCATGTCTGGGGTAAGATGAAGGAGGAGGCGTTGAAGATGAATCCAATAATCTTGATGAACTCTGGTAGTCCTGCAAGAACGCTTTCTTTGCCATTCCAGATGACTTTATTAATGAGTTATTTGAGTCATTGCAGAGATGTGTGGATGCAGTCCTCCAAGCTCATGGGAGTCATGCACAATATTCATTCTGTCTCCACTGCAGCATGACTTTATATTCTATACTGTACATTATTTCTGTTGAGTGACAAGACTTTTGTCTGAGCAAAGTCAGACCTTACTGTCCTAATTAAATAATTCAAGATCAAGGTATGATCATATTTCATTTTGGTAAAATAAGCATAATCTAGAGGCCTTTGCCTTTCATATAAGCCACTTCTAATACCAAAGTTTAACTAGAAATTAAGTCATGGATGTGACACTTGCAGTAAAAATTCAAAACATAAATTTACAGAAAAAGTGTATGTTAACATAATATTGAAACATCTGTTTTTTGATGAAAACTTGTTGTTTTTTTTCATGGCAAGGTTGAATATCTATCTATCTATCTATCTATCTGTCTGTCTGTCTGTCTGTCTGTCTGTCTGTCTGTCTGTCTGTCTGTCTGTCTGTCTGTCTGTCTGTCTGTCTGTCTGTCTGTCTGTCTGTCTGTCTGTCTGTCTGTCTATCTATCTATCTATCTATCTATCTATCTATCTATCTATCAATGATAATATGAGCATGACAATAACATAAACTACTGCAGCATATCTGAAGTATTGGAATTAGTGTTTGTGCATATTGTTGGAAGCAGCTGTTAAACACCTGATGTTGGTCAACAGAGCTTGTATGGGCATGTTCAGACACGCGTTCATTCTGCCTAGACATGTTATTACGGTTTTGATCATGACAGTGTAGTCTGTGATTCTTCTCCTCTTTCTTGCACTCTTGAATTGAAGCCTATTCACTGCTGAGTTTCACTGGGAAATAGCACTTAGCATGTGTTGCCATGGCGATCAGAGAACACTGTTCATCACTGAGAAACATTTATTTTAAATCTAAAGCTCGTGACCTTCTCTGAGCGGAGGGAAAGTAGGAGGATTGAACACGCACAGTTGTGGCATTAAAGGAACAGTTCAGACAAATATGAAAGTCCTGCTCATTTATTAATCTTAATTATGTAATAATCAGTCAAGCAAACTAAAAAAACACCACTCAATAACCATGGTACTTGATGATATATAGTGTGTGTGTACATGTATGTGTCCAACTTCTTGTTAATGCAAATTTCTAATCAGCCAATCACATGGTTGCAACTCAGTGGTCAAGACAATCTGCTGCAGTTCAAACCGAGCATCAGAATGGGGAAGAAAGGTGATTTAAGTGACTTTGAACGTGGCATGGTTGTTGGTGCCAGACGGGCTGGTCTGAGTATTTCAGAAACTGCTGATCTATTGGGATTTTCAAGCATAACCATCTCTAGAGTTTACAGATCTCAATCTAATAGAGCACCTTCGGGATGTGGTGGAATGGATGTGCAGCTGACAAATCATGTCAGTATGGACAAATCTCTGAGGAATATTTCCAGTACCTTGTTGAATATGTGCCTTGAAGGATTAAAGCAGCTCTGAGGGCAAAATGGGTTCAACCCAGTACTTGTGAGGTGTACCTAATAAAGTGGCCGGTGTGTGTGTGTGTGTATATATATGTAAGTGTTATTCATACCCTAGGCAAATTCTGACTTTTCTGGTTTTTGTTCAAATGTAAATAAATATAAGTGTAGACATTTTTTTTCTGCAATGATGCCTCTTATACACACACACACACACACACACACACTTTTATATATATATATTAATATATATATATATATATGTGTATGTATATGTGTGTGTATATAGCTATATATATATATATATATATATATATATATATATATATATATATGTATATGTGTGTATATATATATATATGTATATGTGTATATATATATGTATATGTGTGTATATATGTCATTACTGGTAAAAAAGGTTAAAAAAAACTTGCTGGTTGAATATAAGTAACTTTTTATGTGTGAAGTTGTCAGGGGTGTGAGTATTTTTGGGCTAGGCTGTATATAATGTATTTCAAAATTGTATGTTCAACAGATTAGCTTACTGTAGTATGTTTTATGAGCAAATACAGTACGTGTACGGACGTATAATAGTGCTCATTCAGTAAAGGCACAGCTAAACAGATGTGTTTTCAGGCTTGATTTGAATGTGCCCAATGTTGGAGCACATCTGATCATTTCTGGAAGCTGATTCCAGCAGCAGGGGGCGCTGTTTGTAGCTGAAAGCAGATTCACACTGCTTTGACTGAACTCTAAAGTCCTAATGATCTGAGTGATCTGTTAGGTTTGTATTCAGTCAGCATATCTGTAATGTATTGAAGTCCTAGGCCATTTAGTGATTTATAGACAAACAATAATACTTACTACAATAAAAACATTACAAAACAATAAAATCTTTTCTGAATGTAACTGGGAGCCAGTGTAAACACCTGAGGACAGGTGTGATGTGCTCTGATTTTCTGCTTCTGGTCTTTTGGACTGTCTTTTTTGGGAAGGCCAGTGAGGAGTCCATAACAGTAATCCACTCTGCTGCTGACAAAAGCATAAACAAGTTTCTCTAAGTCTTTTCGCCGTCTTTTCGTCTTTAACGCAGAAATACCTGCGTTTTGAGGATGACACGCGTTTGGTAATAGGCACATATTGACTCATTTGGCTTTCCATATAGTGAGCGATCTCTTTGGTTCTGACACACACACGAGAACAGTTGGCGGGTAGAAGCAGCTCATTTGCATTAAAGACACGCCAAAACAGCTACAAAGAGAAAACAGCTCAAAAGGCCAATATACACAAAGGTATAATAGATAATCTGATGGCTGTTTGGAGCTAAAACTTTACAGACACATTCTGGAGACACAAAATATTTATCTTAAATCTTGAAAGATGGCTATACTGTGTGCCCTTTAAGGGGGTCGCACACCAAATTAGGCTTGCCACGATAGACTGTGTTGACGGTGTTATCGGTTTTAAGACGCAACACCGGTGACATCACTTTTCCACCGTGACACTGTCCCTTTATATATACAAGTATTTGTTTTTGCAGCAAGAATGAGGCTACCAAAAAGGGCAATGCAGTAAAAAAATCGACGGCAGAAGTCAGACGAACAGGTGCAGCCATCAATTAGTGATTCATTTAAGCGATGCACAAAATATAAGAGGGACAGTGTGAGGTGGAACAAATGCACTGATGCAGTGACCTCGTAACCACACGGCAGCTAGTATGAATTGCCTGAACGTACATATTTCTCTAAAACAGCTATTCTACGAGCCTACAACCGTATCCGTGCGACTGCAACAGGCCATTTCCACCAGTCGAGTATTTTTCACTTACAACAGATATGTGGTCGCAAACTTTTCATTTCATTGACACGGAATGGACACAATGCCTCCAACCTGAACCTATAGCTGTGCCAACTATTGAGAAGACGGAGAAACCCCTCACGGACCCTGCCCTTTCTGCTGTAAAGCATTTAATTCTTTTTTACGGAGCGGAACAAAATCATGACGACACAGTTGGACAAACACAAAAAAATTATTTGTATATTTTTCTTGGGAAAAAAAAATATTTTTGAAACGAATTTCGCTAGCTTTAATTTGTATCTTAATTGTTATGAATTTTTCGTTGGTCAGTGAACTACTGAAAAAAAAAGAATAACGAATAACCTTTGCGCTTATGAGTTGCCGTGAGATTGTGTTTTGAGTGCCTATATTAAACCGTCACTATTAATGAAATATTTGAATAAGCAGGACAGGCTTTTACAATGTATTAAACAAACTCTGTTGAAAGGATTATACTGTAGCAGTGGCGCCTGCAGCCAAACGGCTGTACCAATCATGAGAGGGCGCGAATTAATGCCGCTTATTCATTTATTTATAAATAATTGAAATTGATTAAACAGTATACACTACAATATGTTGACAAAGCAAGAAAGAATGAGAATAAATAAAGGTGTGCGTTTGTGTGATTTAAAGTGTGCATGAGCTTGCATGGTGAGAGATGTAAAGAAAAGATGTTTCTTGTTCATTCGTTTAATCTTAATTAAACTTTGTGCAATTTTTTTCATTTATCTTTCTATTTTATTATTCGTTTTAAAAACATTCTAATATAGGCTATGTAAAAATCATGACAGCACAGTTGGACGGGAACAAACACAAAAAAATTATTTGTATATTTTTCTTGGAAAAAAAATCTTTTTGAAACGAATTTCATTAGCTTTAATTTGTAACTTAATTGTTCTGTATTTTTCGTTGGTCAGTGAACTACTGGACAAAAAAAGAAAGTAAGTTATGGAAAGTTAGCGACCACATATCTGTTGTAAGTGAAAAATACTCGACTGGTGGAAATGGCCTGTTGCAGTCGCACGGCTACGGTTATTATTGGTTATTATTAGTTTGGTTACAACTTTTACAGTTTTTTTTTTTTTTTGCCAATTGCTGCAAAACTGAAAGTGAAAGCATAATACGCATGCGTTTATAATCTATTTAAAAGCAGAAAAAAGTGGAAACCCCCACCCCCATGGTGATTACTGGTATTACCGGTGTTGTCACATGTCGATTAACCGGTGGCGAAATTTCCTCATCGTCACAACCCTACACCGAATGCACCATGCACATGACAGTAAGAAGTAACACACACCAGACGCACGCATTCACATGTTATTTAAAATTAAATTATACATATAGCAGGGGGCAGTGTCCCACAGTGCAGTGTCCTGAGTCGTAGCGGGGCACAGTCAATACCTGCCGCTGTGCGTACCCTGATATAAACCTATGTTTGCATAGTGCTGTGTGGTGCGGCTCATCCAGTGTGCGACATCCAGTGTTACCCTTTGCATCCGTGTTAACCCTTTTTGCATCCTTGTTGAAAGTCACACTGCAAGCAATCGAAGATTTATGTTAATTTGGCAAGCTGAAAGCATGCTGTACTGTACAGGAGACACAGAGGAGATTGATTGACAGTGGTCTACAGCCAATCAGGATGCAGAACACAATGCGCTGTAAATGCTTTTATTCTAGCCGAAATAAATCAAGACTTTCTTCAGAAGAAAAAATATCATAGGAAATACTGTGAAAAATACCTTTGGGAAACATTTGAAGAAGAGCTAATATTTGTGAAGGGCTTGAACTGTATATATAGTTGACCTGTGTGCTATACGAGTAAATGATGTGCTGATGTGTGGAGCGTTCAGGGTTACTTCAGGCTGCTTGTCGCCCATTGAAGATCCACTTATGAGACAAAGAGCACGAAACGCAGCAGAAATAGTGGTTTGGTTGCCATGGGAACGCTCCTCATTTCTGCTCAGCACATGCGTGTGAATGGCACTTACAGTATCGCTTCAGATCAAGGCCGTTTGCATATGGCACACTTTACTGCAATTACCAAACCCTGTGAGTCTGGTGAAGATGATGATGATGAATCAGTTTGTTACAGGATAGTATATCTTTAAAGTGGTAAATGTCTTGGTACACTACCTGGCAAAAAGAAACCCCATACAGACTATTTTTTTATGACAGTCGGATTTGTATTTATTTATTATTTTGTGAAAGAAGTAGTACAGTTGAAGTCAGAATTATTATTCAAAGTTAAATATGAATTATTGTTCAAAGTTAAATATGATTTTTCAGTTAAATTTTTGATAAATAATTTAAGATTCTTTCTGGTGGTACCTTTTAAAAAATGTCCAAAGTACTCTCCTTTTTGTCTGATGGTATTCAAACTTCCACATTCCAACAGAACATGTTTCATGGTAAGAGCAGCCTGGCAGTAATTACATTTAGGTGGTGCTTCGTTATTCTGTAAATACAAATGAGTCAACCTAGAATGTCCAATTCGACATCTAGTATAGACTGTTTGATCATGCCTGGTCTCAAAATTATTATTTGCAGTGTCATTCTTTTATTTTTTTGCAGTGTCTTTCTTTTTATTTATGTCTTGGTACACTACCTGGCAAAATAAACATACAGACTATTTTTTTATGACAGTCGGATTTGTATTTATTTTTAATTTGTAAAAGAAGTAGTACAGTTGAAGTCAGAATTATTAGCCTTCCTGAATTATGAGCCCCCCTGTATATTTTTTTCCCCCAATTTCTGCTTAACGGAGAGAAGATTTATTTCAGTCATCATAGGTTTAATAACTCATTTTTAATCACTGATTTCTTTTATCTTTGTCATGATGACAGTAAATAATATTAGACTAGATATTCTTTAAGACACTTCTATACAGGCTTAAAGTGTAGTTTAAAGGCTTAACTAGGTTAATTAGGTTAACTAGGCAGGTTAGTGTACGTAATTAGGCAAGTTATTGTATAATGATGGTTTATAATGTATATTGTATAATGTATATTGTATAATGATGCACTTGTTTTTGCGATTGTTTTAGAGCAGGACTGCTCAACCCTGTTCCTGGAGATCTACCTTCCTACAGAGTTCAGCTCCAACCCTGATCACACACACCTACAGTAACCGACTAATAAGGACATGAACAGCACTGGATAATTACAGGCAGCAGGGCTGTGCAATATGGACAAAATAATCATAGCGCGATTTATTTTATTTATTTATTTATTTTTGAACAAATATTGCGATTTTATTTGCAATTTCGACAACTCATCATTCATTCATTTTCTTTACCGCTTAGTCCCTTTATTTATCTGGGGTCGCCACAGCAGAATGAACCGCCAACTTATCCAGCATTTTCTTTTACGCAGCGGATGCCCTTCCAGCCGCAACCCATCTCTGGGAAACATCCATACATTCTCATCCACACTCATACACTACGGACAATTTAGCCTACCCAATTCACCTGTACCGCATATCTTTGGACTGTGTGGGAAACCGGAGCACCCGTAGGAAACCCACGCGAACACGGGGAGAACATGCAAACTCCACACAGAAATGCCAACTGACCCAGCCGAGGCTCGAACCAGCGACCTTCTTGCTATGAGGCGACAGCACTACCTACTGCGCCACCGTGACGCCCCAACTGTTTTTGCTTTTTCAAACGCGCTACACACACACATTCTGACTGTATTCAGTGCACAATAAGCGCATCACAAAACATTTGACAATTAAATAACATAGTATTAAGTTTAATAAATAAAACTGTAGTAAAATTGTCTTTAATCACAGGCAACATGAACAAATAAAGATGAACTAACCTCAATTCCAGTCAGAACAACAAATAAAAACGTAAATCAAAACCACCCATTCGCTTCTCCCGCTCAACTTCGTCATGCGCGGAGTGAGCTCTGATTGGTTAACATTTTTACATTGGTTAACAGTTTTCTTTATAGCTGAATATAAACTCACCGGCCACTTTATTAGGTACACCTGTCCAACTGTTTATTAAAACAAACTTCTAATCAGCCAATCAAATGGCAGCAACTCTGCATTTAGGCATGTAGACATGATCAAGACGGTCTGCTCAAGTTTAAACAGAGCATCAGAATGGCGAAGAAAGGTGATTTAAGTGACTTTGAACGTGACATGGTTGTTGGTGCCAGGCGGGCTGATCTGAGTATTTCAGAAACTGCTGATCTACTGTGGTTTTTCACGCACAACCATCTCTAGGGTTTACAGAGAATGGTCCGAAGAAGAGAAAATATGTGAGGGGCAGTTCTATGGCAGTTTACTAATGTACAGTATGTGCGTGTGTGTGTGTGTGTGTGTGTGTGTTGTGGATGAAATCTAGTGTGTATGGTCGTGAAATGGCTCATCCTCCACAGGCACTGAAGGTCAAGTCTCTAGTCTCTCTATAAATATGACGGTGTGTCCCAGCGGGGTTCCCGTAGCATGCTCGGCTTTTCCAGCATCTAAGGCACACGGTTCTCTGACGGCACAAATCTGCCCATTTGCATGTGATCTGATAGCATGTTAAAGTATACCTTGGCTGCTTAACACACAATGACTGCTTCACTGACAGCAAATACTCTATAACTTATGTGCTAGAACATGTCTGATTATGGTAACATACATTGGACGTCCACACAGCTCTCCTGACTCCTGAGAAATCATCATTCAGAGATAGACTGATAGGTGCTACATTCCTTTCGGGGTTCTATGGGTTTTTAGAGTCAGTGTAATATGTTTTCTACGGCCCAGGGTTTGCAACCAAATAATAATAATAATAATAATAATACACTGCATAATAACTTCTTCTTTAGTATTTTTTTAATGTTCCAGTACAGTAATCCAGTACAAATATCTAAGCGTTCTTAAGTCAGCTTTAATTTACTTGAGAGAAAATTACATTAGATATTATAACAATTTTGTGTTTTATCAAAAAGTATTGATTTGGTTTCCTTTTGATAGCTTTTTTTTATTTTGTAAATGAGCAAGACTTATTATAATAAAAACCATAATAATGTGAATTTAAACGAACATAAAAGACAAAATAAATCATTATTATGTGCTTAAAGAGCCCTTATTATACATTAAAAAGGGTTGTATTTTGGTTTTGGGGGTCTCCAACAGCAGGCTAATATGCATGCAAGGTGAAAAACACTTTCATTGTCTTATAATATGCATTTATTTTTACCTCATTGCCCCAGCGACTCCTATATGAATCGTTCAGCGATTCATTTGTTCCCCAACCCCTCTTTAGCGCAATGCTAATCTGCGCTGATTGGACCGATGACCCAGTCTGTTGTGATTGGTCGACAGCGTTCAGCGCGAGAAATGGCCACCAAGACTTATCAATATTGAAGTAGTCAGAATGCAGAGTGTATGTGTGAGCATACCTGCCAACACTCCCGTTTTTCCCGGGTGTTGCCTGTATTTCAGACCCATCTAACTTCACCCTCCCAATTTGTTATTTCTCACGGAAAAGCCCCCACCCCCGTCTGTAAAACACCCTGGTCGACACGCATCCAGTATTAATCCACACAGTGGCAAAAGCTGAACTATTATGAAACTTGACGGCCACACGTGTGTAGGAGAGCTGATGTAGCCATAGCAACGACAAATGTCAGTGGAACGCGAGCTCAAAAATGAATTTTAATCCGTAAAAGCGGCACATGGCACGTTTTCAACATGGTTTTAGATGCGATTATGAGAATATAAAGAGTTAACCAGATACACTAAAAGCAGTTACAAGTTACAAAACAAAATTAAAAGCCTAATTTGCAAGCTACAGAAAACAATGAGGCAACCGTTTTAATCACACTTACTCACACTTGTGAAATAGAGGAAGAAAGTGGTCTATGTGTTCTGAAAAGTTCCTGTCAAGCTCTGCAAAGTCCCATACATCCAGGGACAGACTAGCACAGTACTTTCAGTCGTGAAAGTTATACGTCAGGCCAACTAAGCAATCCAGAAGTGAAGAACAGGGTGTGTCGATCGCAGTGGGGGAGGGGTTGGGTAGAGGGTGCAGGCCAAATTGGCGGGAAATGTCCCGGTGCTCCTTATGGCCAGTCCGCCCCTGCATACATCAATAGTCTTTTCTGATCCTTCCTTTAAAAAATGGCCGATGAATACCCTATTGTAAGGTGTAGATTTCAGAAGCACTCCTCAGAGGGAACGCAGCACAAGGCTGGGCTATAATGCCAAGGCATTTGTGCAAAAATAAACCTCAAGCACTGACTCTTCACAGCATCTTCTTTGGTTCATCCGCACACTTCCAATAATATCCAGTTGAGCACAGCGTCTTCGCGAGATGATTCAACCGACGTCTGCTACAGTGCTCTTCTCTGTGTTGCCAGATGTAGCCGACTGATTCCAGCCCAAAAAAGTTTTTTACCTGCACAATAAAATTCAAAACCACCCAATCTGGCAACACTATTTTTTTAAAAATCCTTTTTCTTTTTCTTGCTAATGTGTTTGTGGGCGGGGTTGGGGATTCCAAATTTTCCCGGGTTTGTGTGCGGACAAATGGGCAGGGATTAAGTTTCGTATCCACATCACGCCAAAGCGGCTAAACACTCGTTATCAAGACGATTCATTTGAACAACCTGAGTCGACTCTTTTATAGATGAATCAATAGTTTTAAACATGGTGCACTTTCAGATTTAAGCGTTAGCTGGATGTTTCACTTCTCTTAGAGCTGTGTTACACACTGCATTCAAGCTCGTTTTCAAAAACCCATAATAGGGGCTCTTTAATACAGTGCGTTATCCCACATAATGCAAATGTCAAAAGTACTGCAATTGACAATTGAAAAAGGAGCTGGAGGGAAAAAATTTTTTCACACACTGAGGAAGGCGCTGAGCCGAAACGTTTGTGGTTCTATTTCCTGAAGAATATTTTATAAAAAATATAATGCAATTATTCTGTCACGCCTGGGCTCTCTCAAGAAGGCAAAGGATTGCAGGATTTATCAAACACGTAGATTTTTTTACAAACACTCACTTGGAAGGACATAGGAAACACAGGAGATTCAGGACTTCCATGAGGTGACGGCAGTGCACAACTAAGAATACCGGACAACGACAGAACAACACACAGGACTATAAATGCACATGACGAGATGAAACTGATAACACACAGGGGAGGCACACAGGTGAAACACATGAACATAATGAGACGGCGGGAAAACATAACAAGGGAGCACATGGGGCCGAAACACAGGGGACTGACAAATTCAATGAGTAGGGTGGCACTGTGGCTCAATGGTTAGCACTATCGCCTCACAGCAAGAAGACGCTGGTTCGAGTTCCGGCTGGGCCAGTTGGCATTTCTGTGTGGAGTTTGCATGTTCTCCCCGTGTTCGCGTGGGTTTCCTCCGGGTGCTCCGGTTTCCCCCAAAGTCTAAACACATGCGCTATAGGTGAATTGAATGAGCTAAATTGACCGTAGTGTATGTGTGTGAATGAGTTTGTATGGGTGTTTCCCAGTACTGGGTTTCAGCTGAAAGAGCATCCGCTGTGTAAAACATATGCTGGAATTGTTGGTGGTTCATTCCGCTGTGTTGATTTCTGAAATAGAGACTAAGCCAAAGGAGAATAAATGAATGAGTGTAGATCATCACCTTTAGAGTACAGTGCAAACTTCACTAATATACCCTAAGCAGTGACCACAATGTAGTTCTTAGAGTTTGTGGTTTTAGTCAGATTGCTATAGTGTTGAGTGTGTCCAATAGTTCTGAGGATGCTTGCTTGCTTGGTTTTGCAACACTGCAGGATTCATATGTGACTTAATAGACTATGACTACAACACCCAGACGCTCTCTGAGCTGTATCGTGTTATCTGGACTCCAGTTGTCTTTCCCCACCGTAACTTAAGATGACGGTCACGGCAGGTCGAATATTTTTAGCGCTGTAAATTGTATTGTGCCGAAAGGTCAAGGTTACTCGCAAATTGACAACCAGCGGGGATCAACTGCCCTGAACGCTAGCAATTTTCAGCCTTAAATTGTATCAGGATGTCAACAATCATGGGTTAACATTGATGCTCAATATTTTCATCAGTCAAAACAAGACGCTGAAGTAAAAGAAGAGTGTTTCAAGGAGGATAAAGAGGCAGAGGATTTAATTTTATTGATTGATTGATACTTAAAAGTAATTAAGAAGATGAATTTATGATGTCAGCAGGAAATTAATGTTGTTTCACATTTTAAAGTCTCCATGAACTGCGAGCTGCGTCCGCTTTTTACTGTATTGTGACCATAGACTGTAAAAAATATGGACGTAGTATCCGTGACGTCACCCATAGGTTTCTGATTAACGCAAAAGAAGCTACTAGTAGGCGTGGCCAACCGTCGTCATTATGTTCGCGCGTCATCGCACCAATCGAGGCATACCAAACAAGGGCAAAGAGGCGGAGCGTGGGCGGAGCGTGAGCGGAGCTACGGGACGCATGCTGGCATTGGAAGAAAGTGTGAATTACATCCAAATACTTTAGTTATAGTCTGTGTTAGTAAATGCAGGGCTATTTAGGAAATCCAGGCAGAACACTGTATGACAATGCTTCAGATGACGATTTTATAGCCTACAGCTGATCAATCTGTCAGATTCTGGAGTGCATTAGAGTTCTGAAGAACATTATAAATCATAAATTATCCTAAATAAAGCAATTACATTTATAGAGATGGTATAAGTATATAATTTCACTCACCTGGGAAACGTGAGTCCACGTGAAAGGTTTGTGAGCACAATTAAGCGCACACAGCATGTCATATTATCTGATAATGGTAGGAAATAATTCCAAAAGGCAACTAACTGTGTAAAGCCAAATAAAACAACACAAAAATACGATGAATAAGCCGAAATCAGCTGACGTGACGTGACGGCGACCAGCGGGACTAGCTTTCACTCTAGTGGCCACGCCCTTAATTATGCAAACTTAATTTAGCTTAATATAAAGGAAACGGATGAGTTGTAAAAAAATTCACCCCCCTCACAGTTGTCATGAAGAGTAATATAAGCTATATGAACCAAAATCGTTCTTTGTACCAGGCTGTAAACACCTTTTTTTCTGCTGTAAAATTGGCCATTTCACCAGTGGGCTAATTGGAGATTTGCTCTATTATGGAGCCAGGACAGCCAGGACTAGCGGAATTTTCGATGAATTGCAAGTTTAAGTTACTTCCGTATTGGCTTTCAGAGGGAGAGCGGGAGGTTGCCGCTTGATTGTGACGCAGTTTCTAGAGTAACGGGATATTAAATGAGAAAACAGTGGGCGTGGCTTGTTTTTCTACTTTGAGCTGATTGGATGTAGTACAGTGGGCGTTTCATTCAGAAAGATCAGGGAAAGATCACTGAAGACCTGTGTCTCCAAACAATCCTTATTCTTCCACTTGTTTTGGCAACCTAGCGTCGCTCTGCCGTCTAAACACTGGAACAACTACATTCTTCGACGCTATCATGCATATTAATGAAGTAGTGCACGCTGATTGGTTTGAACAACGTCCTTGTCATGACTTAATGCCGCACACTCAGAGACGTCAGGATATACTCGCCGGGACAGACGTCCACTCTCCCACACTGAAGTACAAGCATGGATCTAATCGGCGTGACTCAGCCTCAAAAATTTGTTTCAAACCGGAAGTACGAATTTGGTCGAAATAACGCAAAAACAACCAATTTTCACTCTTTAGCGAAATATATGTGTCCTAATAGTGTTTATAGCAGCGTGGGACACATAGATGACTGTCAACATCTCAAACACATGTGTTTTGGTGTTTCGTGACCCTTTAAAATGTCGGCCGCATGAAATCAGTCTATAGGACTATGTTTTCAGAATGAGCCTATGTTGGTTTAACTCCATTTCCAAAAGAAAAAAAGAAAAAAAAGAGTGCTGAAACTGTGGATTGCCACCATCACAGTCAAAAATGCAAGATCATGAATGCAAACATCATTTCAAACCAACATGCATCAATAAATCACGCCATCCATCGCAACACCAGCAGCATGCCTTCAATAAAGACCAGTTATGATTTCATATCCCCCTTAAAATGATTTATCCCACTCATGAGCTGCATGACTAATATGTCACTTGACATGTGCATTCATTCTGCTCTTATAGCAATCCAGCTACGTATCGCAGAAATGATTGCAATTCTACACCCAGCGTGAATCCTTTCCCCCAGCGCAGTCTGTTTCATTCAGCGCTTTCAGAGAGCAGCACGTCCATTCACTTCTCCTCCACCGCCGATGCAGAAGTGGCCCTGAATGTGGGCCGTTGCACAACCCCTCAGCAGGGCCCCTTTTCTATTTTTGTTCCTGGATACGCGTCTCCGTGAGGTATTTTCTGTGGTGACTCGCTTGCATCTGTAGGTCCTCTAATGTACTCTCATTGAGCAGGACGCCGATGACTGTTGAGCGTTTGTGTTTCCCAACGGGATGCATGGCAGAGAACGGGGAATTATGAGAACATCTGCGTTTGACCGGAGACACCATCGGCTGTATTTGGACTCCAGGTTTGTGGGTTTGACATCTCTTATGACCCAAAACATCAAAAAACAGGTGACTCCTTCAAAGTCAGCTGCGCTTTATTTGTATTGAACGCCTTTTCTGGAGCTCCTCTGTGGATGTTTTGTCCGTGTTGTAGTTTGGGATCGCACTACAGCTGTGTTTCATGAGATGCCAGGTATCCCACTGGGTTAGTGATGCCAAAGGGGGGCTGATATATGACGTAATTGCATTCTCTCGAGTCTGGTTATATTCGCCCGCCTCTGGCTTTTTGACATATTCCTCAGCTTGTAGAGTGCATGCATTAATGCAGATGCACGCATGATCGTTCAAAGGAGGATCGAAGGTCAAAACTTGTGTTGTTATCGAAACGATGGCATGGCATTGTGTTACTTTAATGCCGTTATTATTGCCTCGTGACTCCTTTAACTTGTCAGCCCAGTTGCATTCAGGTTTGTGTGTGTGTGTCGAGGGCAGCGCGGGATCGAGATTGACCTTGAGAAGAAAAAGAAAGCAGATCTGATCGCTGTGTTGTGTCATTCCTACATCAACTCTCTGCTATCTCCAGACTGTTAAGATATACGGAGTCGACCCGTGGGAAACGTTTGACTTCATTGTAGAGCTTGTCATGGTTTGGTTTTAGGTTTTATTGCTTGGCCGAGCTTGATATTTCCTCTCTGACGGCTTGCAGAGGCTGAATGTCCTAATTAAGAGGGTTGAACCAGATAACCTTATGTAACCTCATTACACATGTATGCTGATGCTATATATGCGGGTCTTCTTTAATTAGTGTAGTCGCAATATTGTTTCGTTTTGCCGATTGTGTTGTATCTATACCTGTTGACTTATTTGTCAAATGTAAACTTTCAAATAACGACATTTGGTTTGTAATAATTACTTATATGTCCAAACATTTCGAAGATTTTCAATGGCGGATTTCAGTAGCAGATTTTTAATCTTTTACCGTATTTTCCTGTAAAGTAAACAAACAAAAACAAACAGAGAATTATTTTGTACTGTGATTATGTTGTTGCCGTTTTGTAATATTTGCAACCCAGGCTCATTCTGAATATGTATCACTATATACATTTCTGGAGAGTGCCAAATATGTTGCAGGAGCTACGTTTTTCTATGCTTTTGATTTCATAAATCCAACAGAGGCCGCTGTTTACGCTTATTCAGATCTCAAATTTCTCTTGCGAGTGCCATTCGAGCCTGGGGCCTCATGTACAAAGACTTGCGTTAAATTAATATTAAAACATTGCGTACGGACTAGGCATGGGACGATAACCGTTGTCAAGGTATACCGCGGTTTAGAAAAGTCAAGGTTTTCATACCGCCAAAATTTTCTGCTATACCGTTCCTAAGGTATGAATGAGTATGATTTTTTATTTACTTGTTTGTTTTTAGTTTTTTAGGTGTAAATTGTAAATCTGTGTTTTTGAAACAATTGAAGACAGCAGAAGTCAATTATTCACTTGAATTATTTAGCCTGACATGTTTACTGCCACAAAATATTTTAAAATGTTTCTCACAATAAAATATATTGTGTTCAAAGGGGAAAAAAGTTTTGTTTTTAGCCAGACATTTAAAGAGAAAATATTTTAGAGCAATAAACACAATACCGTGAAATAGGCTTGCCGCGATAGACGGTGTTGACGGTGTTACCGGTTTTAAGACGCAACACCGGTGACATCACTTTTCCACCGTGACACCGTCCCCATATATATATATATATATATATATATATATATATATATATATAATTATTATTATTATTAAAGTATTTGTTCATGCAGCAAGAATGAGGCTGCCAAAATGGGAAATGCACTTAAAAAAATCGGCCGCAGAAGTCAGACGAACAGGTGCAGCCATCAATTAGTGATGCATTTAAGCGATGCACAAAATATAAGAGGGACAGTGTGAGGTGGAACAAATGCACTTATGCAGTGACCTTGTAACCACACTCGACAGCCAGTATGAATTGCCTGGATGTACATATTTCTCTAAAACAGCTATTCTACGAGCCTACAACCGTATCCGTGATGCGCTGCAACAGGCCATTTCCACCAGTCGAGTATTTTTCACTTACAACAGATATGTGGTCGCTAACTTTCCATTTCATGGAATGGACACAATGCCTCCAACCTGAACCTATATCTGTGCCCAGCACTATTGAGAAGACAGAGAAACCCCGCACGGACCGTGCCCTTTTTGCTGTAAAGGATTCAATTCTTTTTTACGGAGCCGAACAAAATCATGACGCCACAGTTGGACGAGCACAAACACAAAAAAATAATTCGTATATTTTTCTTGGAAAAAAATACCTTTTTGAAACGAATTTCGTTAGCAATAATTTGTTTCTTAATTGTTCTGTATTTTTCGTTGGTCAGTGAACTAGCCTACTAGAAAAAAAGAATAACGAATAACCTTTGCGGTGATGCGCTTATGTCCGCTATGTCAAGTCCGCTATATGCAAACATGAGTTGCCGTGAGGTTGTGTTTGGTTGTTTAATAAAATAGCCTAAATTAAATTAAAGTTAAATATTTATAGTTTCAGAGAATCCTATATTATACTGTCACTATTAATGAAATATTTGAATAAGCAGGACAGGCTTTTACGATGTAGCTATTAAACAGACTCTGTTGAAAGGATTATAGCAGTGGCACCAGCAGAAGTACGGGCCCGAATAAATGCCGCTTAAATAATTGAAATTGATTATTAAACAGTATACACTACACATACCTTTCAACCCTCACGTATTTCCCGGGATTCTCCCGTATTTTACAGTCGTTCTCCGACGGGTGTCAATAAACATTAAAGAGCCGATCCTCCCTATACGCAACCCATACCGCTGAACCCCCAGCGCCGCCCCTTCTTCTTAAATGTGAATCTTTTCTGTGCTTTCGTTTTATTAAGCAATGTAACACTTTAGAATAAACATAAAAACGGCGGGATTCCCTTTCCTTTTCATTACAGGTGCCGTCGCTCCTCCTGTGCAATCCTCAGTCAAAACAGTCATAAAGCGGTGCGTGACTGTCAGCTGACGCGTCCATAGTGATGAACAGACGCTGTATTCTGTACACTCGATTAGAAGCAAAGCGAAAGTGGATACTGGGTTTTGGGTGCGTGTTTGAACAGACATATAGCCTACACATGAAACATCTAAAGATGTCGATCTTAATGGTTAACTAATTTTGTCTTAAATGAGCATAAAACGTTAGGAAAGCAATCGAATGCCGTCATTAGATGTAAACTTATGTTATTTATAACAGAGACACCTGTTATTTAATGTAATCAAACAAAAAATCTAAATAAATGATTCATTCACTGCTCTTTATTCAGAATGTGTAAGATATACAGTGAAGAAAAGATTAATACGATTTGATAACTTGATTCTATTTCTTTCATTGATGATTTTCTTGTCGGCTTAGTCCCTTTATTAATCCGGGGTCGCCATTCTATTTCTTTATAATAAAAGAATTTTTTTTCTAAACTATTTGCTAATGTATTCTATACATTAAAAATAAGATCCTTTATTTTCACACCCCAATGCTGACAGGTATGACTACAATATGTTGACAAAGCAGGAAAGAATGAGAATAAATAAAGGTGTGCGTTTGTGTGATTTTAAGTGTGCATGTGCTTGCATGGTAGGAGATGTAAAGAAAAGATGTTTCTTGTTCATTCATTTAATCTTATTTAAACATTGTGAAATTTATTTATTTATCTTTCCATTTTATTATTCGTTTTAAAAACATTCTAATATAGACTACGTAACGTTCTATGGTTGTTATTAGTTTGGTTGCAACTTTCACAGTTTTTTCAGCCTGTAGCATTGTTGTTGTTTTTTTGTTTTGTTATGTTAATGAAAGTTCTGTGTTTAATAACAGTAATTTTTTTGGTAGTGTCGTTGTCCTCCATTCAAACAATTGACGCCGAATGGCCAATTGCCGCAAGACTGAAAGTGAAAGCATAATACGCATGCGTTTATAAGCCATTTAAAAGCAGAAAAAAAAGAGTAAAAGAGGAAACCCCCACCCCCACGGTGATTACCGGTATTACCGGTGTTGTCACATGTCGATTAACCGGTGGCGAAATTTCTTCATCGTCACAACCCTACCGTGAAACCGTGATATTTTTATCCAAGGTTATCATACCGCCAGATTCTTGTACCGGCCCATGCCTAGTACGGACAAAGCTGTAAATGTGCGTACACAGTAAACAAATCAGATGTACTAAACACTGCATATGCGGAATCCCACGCACACTTTCTTTGTACATCCGAATTAACTTGAAATTGAGCGCACGTGCATGAGTGCAAAACCCCTTCCTGCCTCCTCCCCCATATAAATATGGTAATGACTCCACTTTGGCCAAACCAAACGAAAAAGCAAAAGCAAGCAAAAAGAGAAACTTCACAGAATGTGAATTGGAGGTGCTCCTATCCGGAGGTAGACCGGAGATAAACTGTGTTATTTGCAATATTTTCCTCTGGAGTTATTAACAAAAGAAAAAAACAATAGAGTGGGAGAGTTTAGCTGACGCGGTTAACGCAGTGGGGTCTGAACATCGAACTTTGAACGAATTAAAAATGAAATGGTCCGATGTAAAGGTGCAATGTCCTCTAATAAGGCCAACGCTGCCATTGCCATAGACTAATGCCGAGTTCAGACTGCATGATTTTAGCCCCGATTTTGACTCGCCCACAGGTTTTGAGAAATCGGCAACAGATGCCTGAAATCACAGGCGAATCAGTGCTCGTTCACGCGAGTGACAATCACACAGTATGAACTATCAAAGACGCGATCTGAGAGAATCGCCGATGAGTCGCCGATGCCCGGGAGATATTTGGCGGGATAATAACTGGAGCTGTTGGCGATTCAAGTCATGCCATGTGAAATGAGTTTTGACTGAAAATAACATCAGCCATCACCTACAGCCAATCAGAGAGCAGCATCCACTAGTGTGGGTACCTGCAGGCCAGCGGGAGGTTGAGGGAGAAGTTAAAAGCGCTCATTTTTTTAGTTTATTCTGACACAAGAAATGGAGGGAAATTAGTGTAAGTTTGGCAGGAGCCCCCGTGTCTGTTTGACGTGTCGTCTGAGCAATATCACAACCCAACCCGGTCAAAAAATAAAAAAAGTTGAGGAGAAATGGCTAATTCCCTTCAAAGCCAGGAGAGCAAATATGTACATTTCTACCCCATTGACGGCTTCTTTCTCATTATGTAGTTAATAACAAAAGCTATACTATGTGTTTTTGGGTGTGAGACGTAGTTTGGACAAAGTTATCGGCGATTCTTCCTATTTTGAAGTCATGCAGTGTAAAACTCCCTGTCGCCGATCCATCGTGCAGTGTAAGCAAAGCAGCGACAAAACGCCAGCCCAGATAGTCATGCAGTGTGAACACATCTGTGACACGACTACTTTGAAAATCATGCAGTCTGAACTCGGCATTAGGGTTGTATACATTTGCAAATGCTTTTATATGTTCTAAATCACATAATTGGTAGAAAAATATTGTCAATTAACCCATTTTATCAATTATAAATGAATAGCAATGTTTTTCACGTGTTGGTGCGATACTTTGTAGTGTGCAATTTAACATAATTGCCTCTAGGAGTCGCCAATGAAAATAAAACAAACACACACAAGAAATACACGTATACCAGACATGAAGTTAGCGGACCAACGCACATTCTCGCGTTAATTTCATCGTTCGTAAATCCAAACGTGAGCGTGAAATCTGGTGTATGCAAAGTTTTTGTGCAAACGCAGCGTTGATACATGAGGCTCCTGGTGTTCTCACGTAAATTCACCAGAGGCTGCTGTCGACTAACTCAGGGTGCACTAACACTTTCCGGCCCATTTTCCCGGATCGTTTGGGAAGTGTGAGTGCTCTGAATCGGGCTCAGGCGCGGTTCAGTTGGCCGTACCTGGCTTGGTTGGAAGAGGTGTGCCAGAGCGTGGTTTACTTGTGCACAGTAAAAAGCACGCCTGAGCCCGAAACTGAAGAGAAGACGTGACGTTTGGGGACTGTTAGATATGGATTTATTAATCATTCTCACTGTTTAATGATCGTAATCTGTCATAGACTATTAAAGACGCAAACCCCTCTCTGCACAACAGCTGCACCTTCAGCAGACCTCCTAATTCCTGCAGCACGAGGACTTTATGATTGTTTATGAGCTTCAGAAGTGGCTGATCTGTTGGCGAAATATTTGACTGTGTGTCACTGCATCCCAAACGACTAAAACAATCAAACTAAAGAAATCTCCACTGTGCTGAGCGAGAGCACTTCTAACTGAACAGCGCATCATCGATGACGCAAGTGTGCTCAGGCCCATTCACAATGTGAGTGCGGGCTGTTGGGGGAGACGGGAGGGGGCACAAGCGTGCTTTGGCCTGGTTCAAGGCAACTGTACATAGTATGAGTACACCCTGAATGACTGACTGACTGACCCACCCTCCACCTTCCCTAAACCCAACCGATAGTGTTTTCAAAAGCACCGATTGACCAGTGCCCAGCCACTTCCCTAAACCCAACCGTCAGTTTTAAAAAGCAATCCAATAAAATAAAAGCTCTCGCCTGATTTTTACCACGTTTTCAGATTTTACCACATTCTGACCATGTTATTCACTTGTTTATTTATTTTTTTGTCTTCTGTTTTTGTCTTACCTGCTTTTTGGAACCGTTCTCTTGTACTCGCGGTATTCATTCAACTGTGGACGTCTGGAAGGCGCGAGCACGTCACACTTCTATTGGAATTAACAAACTTGTGCGGAAAAAAAAAACACGATATGCGAACGGCCCCAAAAAGGTCGCCGTCATTTGCGTTCTCCATCAGTTGATCTTCCTGCACAGCCATGATGGATTCACCTGATTTGTTGACAAATGGGTTGTGGATCTATTGCTTGGCAGTTTGCGGGTCCTTCACTGAGCCTTTTCACTTTAGCAAAGAAACTTTCCTAAGACGTCTGTTCCTTACTCATTTTGCTGTTTGGGGGTTAAATTTGGGCGCTCAAGTGACTGAGATGTAACCGAGAGAATACAGTCATTTATGAACATAAAATACTTTTCAAAATAAAAGATGTTCAGACTCAAATAATAAATAATAATAAAACGGAAATGATTAATGATTTCTTGTGCAGCCCGGTACCAATTGATCCACGGACCGGTACGGTACAGGCCCTGTGGTTGAGGACCACTGGTATATAGGGCTACGTTTTCAGAATGAGCCTATGTTAAAAAAAAAAAAAAAACAAAGAGAAGGATTTTACACTGTAATAATGTTGTTGCCATTTTGTAATAGTGTAAACGACATTTAGGTAACACTTTAAAATGATAATTGATCAGTTAATGTATTTACTAACATGAACAAACAATGAACAATGCATTTATTACAGTATTTATTCATCTTTGTTTATGTTAGTTAATAAAAAAATAGTTCTTGTTAATCCATAGTGCATTATCTAATGTTAACAAGCACACATTTAGATTTGAATAATGCAGTAGTAAAGGTTGAACTCTGATTAATAAATATTGTACAAGTGTTTTCTATAATGGGCAGCATGGTGGCTCAGTGGTTAGCACTGTTGCCTCACAGCAAGAAGGTCGCTGGTTCGAGTCCCGGCTGAACCATTTGGCATTTCTGTGTGGAGTTTGCATGTTCTCCCCGTGTTGGTGTGGGTTTCCTTCGGGTGCTCTGGTTTCCACCACAATCCAAACACATGCACTATAGGTGAATTGAATAAACTAAATTGGCCGTAGTGTATGTGTGTGAATGAGTGTGTATTGATATCTGCTGTGTAAAACATATACTGGATGAGTTGATGGTTCATTCTGCTGTGGTGACCTCTGATGAATAAAGAAAATAAGCTGAAGAAAAAAGAATGAATGAATGTTTTCTATAATTAGTTCATGTTGATAAATATATTAACTAACATTGTCTATATTAATTATCATTAATGGACCATTATTTGAAAATGTTGCCTGTTATAAGCTATTTTATTACATCAAAAGGACATTGAAATGTGTATAAAGCGTTATTTAAATTTGCACAACTCTTTTCTGTTTTAATATTTACATCTGTTTAATACTTATCAACATCATTACTCATGTCTTCAGTGCCACTTGGTACTTTACATTCCTTACATTATGCTACCGTATATGTTGAATATTCTTGTTAATATTATAGACCACTGTTGAATAAAGAAAGAAAATAATAATAAAAATAGAAATCTTTTTTAAATACTCATCCGTCACCCCACTTTTTAAGTTCATATGTGACAATTATATTCAATTCAGTTTAATTCATCTTTATTTCTATAGCGCTTTTACAATGTAGATTGTGTCAAAGCAGCTTCACATTGAAGATTATAGTAAATTGAAACAGTGTCCAGTTTTCAGTGTTGAGTTTAGTTCAGTTCAGTGTGGTTTAATATTCAATACTGAGAGTCCACTGAAGAGCAAATCCATTGATGCGCAGCTTTACAGATCTCGAACCATGCAAGCTAGTTTCGACAGCAGCGAGGAAAAAACTTCACCAATTGGCGAAAGTGAAGAATTAAAAAAACTGAAGAGAAACCAGGCTCAGTTAGGCACGACCATTTCTCCTATGGCCAAACGTCTTGTGCAGAGCTGCATTCTAGGCGCTGGAGGCTGGAGAAGCTGGCCGTCAGCGAGACTTGTCTATCTTTGGAGCTCCAGTCCTCCATGCACTACAACAGCTGCTCAGGATACGGCCTGGTCCAGGATTATGGAACCTTGAGATTATCTCGTCGCGGGTCTTGGATTGCATCGGTGGCACTACATAGTCTCTGGGGGCCTCAGGATGGGTATCCCCAGGTGGAAATAGAGAATGAAGAGAATATGTCTAGGATATATACATTCATTTTTGAAAATAATAAAAATAAGCTCATTTTTAGACTAAATTTATTCATTTATTCATGTTCCTTCGACTTAGTCCCTTTTTTTTCATGGGTCGCCACAGCAAAATGAACCGCCATGAATAAACAACTTATCCAGCATATGCTTCACACAGCAGATACCCTTCTAGCTGCAACCCAGCACTGGGAAACACTCAAACACACTCTCACATTCTCACTCATACACTATGACCAATTTAGCTTATTCAATTCACCTATAGCGCATGTGTTTGGACTGTGGGGGAAACTGGAGCACCCGGAGGAAGCCCATGCCAACACGGAGAGAACATGCAAACTCCACACAGAAATGCCAACTGACCTAGCTGGGACTCAAACCAGCGACCTTCTTGCTGTGAGGTGACAGTGCTAACCACTGAGCCGCCGTGCCACTAAAAAACATCTTACATGTGGGATGGTGAGAGTTAAACAATACCTAATCAATTTAATGCATTTTTGATGTGAAAATGTGTATATATAAAAATAATATTGAACAATATCCCTTTATCGATTCACATTCATATATAAATGTAATTTTTTTTTGAAGAAACTGTTTTCCTTTGAATAACAGCAGCATTGTTAATGGAACTTAGACTGCAGAGTGATTAACGACGTTACACAGATAAATTGCATTGTCATTTCCACCCAGCATTATTCCTGCACAGCTGTGTACTTGTACTTGTAGATTTGGTAAATTGTCTAATAGAGGAATTCCTGACCTTACAGTTCGAGACGACCTTCACATCAATCAAAGACCTCAGAAAGACACAGAGATGGTGCTGGCAAACTGCCTTCAGAAACACTCTGCTCAGGGCATGGTGAGTTTACAGGCCATCTTGGCTTGAAGATAGCTTTTATACTTGTTTCATTAATAATTCAATTAAACTATTAAAGAAATACTTCACTACATTTTATAATATTTGTTTGCTCATAGCATGTGTTTATTTTTCTGTTTGCAGACAATCTGGATGTGGTGCCCAAGCTTGACTGCATATAAAAATGGAGACCATTTTTAAACAACTTGACTGAACCATGCTCTTGAACATATGGAAAGGATTATTGGATCATTTTTAAAAAATGATGCAGTTGGACTGACTGCTGTACAGTTGCAGGGAACGCTCTAAAGCACTTAAGGATTAAAAGAGAAACTTTCATCAAAGCAAGACGATGTCCGTTGTGATAAAACCAAGGGCAATGTAGCACCCATAGCTTGCAAATCCTTATCATGGAGGCTACTAAAACCTCAGGTGAAGTGGAAAGTTCCAAACAGATTATCAGTTTCAAAGATGACGAAAAACACTTGCCATCCGAGATGACCCAAAGAGGCCAATCCTCTGGCTCAGAGGACAAAATAAGACTTGCGGAGCAACCCCAGACCCCATCTGTAAGTCCTTCTCCTGGTATGGAGCCGCAGGTCCTTGCTTCAGGAAATACACTTACCTCAAAATCTAGAGAACAGTGTCACATCCAGCTCAGGAGGAAGAACGTTCCTCTTCCGAACAAAAGATATCTCCAGTCTGAGTCTGAGATGCTTTCTGCGGGGCTTCACAAAAAGGAGCAGAAGTCTGTTAAAACTGGGAAGTATGTATGCCAGTATTGTGGGAGAGCTTGTGCCAAACCGAGTGTACTAAAGAAGCACATCCGCTCTCATACTGGCGAACGTCCGTATCCGTGTATTCCTTGCGGATTCTCATTTAAAACTAAGAGCAACTTATACAAACACAGAAAATCCCACACCCATGCTGTGAAAGCAGGTTTGGTTTCATTTTCAGAGCAAGACTGCAAGAATATGGATGAGGTGGCAGAGGGTGAAATGCATTCGGATGCAGAACAGAGCAGCGACACCGATGAAGAAGTTGCGGAGGACTTGTCCTCGGATACAATAAGCCATATTAAAGAAACAGAGGGTTATGTGCAAGAAAAGGTGGGGAAATTGGCCAAAAAGCAAGCCGTTTTTCTATCTCAGCCTTCACTTAAAAAGGAAACGGGGTCATCAGGAAAAGTATCTTTATGGCAGTTTCGGGAAATGACGGCACCTGTGGCTATTGCTCAGATAGACCAAATGGTCGAGTTCTCCACCATCAAACAAAAACTGGCACTTCGGCTTTCAGAGAAGAAAAGTCAAGAATCGGATCAGTCCCTGTCCTTGCCCAGTTCATACAGTAAAGGCAGCACTGATTCGGGATACTTCTCACGTTCTGAGAGTGCAGAGCAACAGATCAACCAGTCGAGCGCAAGTGCCAAATCATATCAAGAAATTATGTTTGGAAAATGCTATAGACCAGCGACCAGGCCAAAGCAATCAATCACTGTACAAACCTGCATGACAGACATAAATGAAGCCACATCTAGCTTCATGATTACACTGAACAAAGGCATGATGCCTGGTGACATGGACTCCTCCATTCACAGAAGCAAAAAAGATCTAGTCCGATCAATAAAAATTGATTCCGAGTCGTTCCAAGAGGAAGATTACCAAGAATGTCAAATTCCCAGCACTGACCTTCTGGAAACAGCATTGGAGAGTAGTGTATTCTTGCGCAGTAACTCTCTTCCAACTTCATCTAATTCTAATCTGAATGCACCACAAGGGCTAAGAAGCAGTAATTCATTTGATGAGAGAATGACAGGAGCTGATGTCACCTACCGGGGTGCAATGGGTATGAGGAGGCTCATGCGGCAATCTGCGTTTGAACACTCTGTTAATGAAGGTCACACAGAATCAGACTGCTATGCTCATTTGGCTTGTAGCTTAAAATCAGACTTGAAAATTCAGAGCGTAGATGATTCCAAAATGGCTGCTGAAAACTTTCAAGAAACGGAGACATGTTCAGTTTGTCCAGGCCACTCATCAGAATCTTCCACAAGGAAACGAAGGAAAGACAAAACTGTCACGGAGGAGGAAGACTTTCATACTCAAGACAAGCCGTCAAATGCGACTGGACTCTCAGAGGACCTTGAGACAAAGCAAATTTCTTTAGATAGTGTCGTTTCTGACCCTGAGAGAAAGGCTGGCAGCAATGTTATTTCTGTCATTCAGCACACAAATTCACTAAACCGACTGAACTCTTCAGAGAAGTTGAGTGAGGTTAGATCCCATCAGTTAGACAAAATTGGCAAATTCATGGAAAAAGAGCATAGCATGGAATGTCACAGAACAGCATTAGAGTGTCAATGGGGGCCCTGTGGTTTTCTGCACCAGAAACTTCACATGCATAAACAGCCAACATCTCAGCCTAATATCCAGGTCCCGGAGATTAGAGTAACTGTGGAGCCTGACAGGCCTGAAAAAGTTCCAGATGTAGGTGTTAAGCAAAGGGAAAAGCACACTGAGGAGTTCCAGTGGCCACAGAGGAGTGAGACCCTGTCACAGTTTCCAATGGAAAAACTACCACCCAAAAAGAAACGCTTGAGATTGGCTGAGATGGAATGTTCTTCTGGAGAGTCTAGTTTTGAATCTGCTTGCACAAGTCTCTCAAGAAGTCCAAGTCAAGATAGCAATTTATCTCACAGCTCAAGTTTTTCCCAGTCCCTTGACAGAGAGGAGACCTTTAACCTTGTGTCCCAAATTAACCCAGATGAGTCTAATAAGCCATTAGAGTTCTTATCAGTGCCTGGGAGTTCACAGAGTCATCATCGAGAGATGAGGCGCTCTGCTTCAGAGCAGGCACCTTTTAAGTTACCCTCAGAGATTGCAGAATTTCGAAGCAAGTCATTTGATTATGGCAGTCTTTCTCCATCATCTACATATAGGCTGGAGGAGGTTAAAGAACGTAGAAGGGCCTTTTTGGTTAGACAGGCATCATTAAGTGGTGAACCTGAGACACAAGGTGGCAATTTCTCAGAGGAAATGAGCAAGAGAACAACTTCGCCGTTTACTCCTGAGGGATCCATTGAGAAAATGAGGTACTCTTTGATTTCTGGTGGCCCTTTTCTACATCATAGACAATATAGCCCAGCGCAAACCTCATCCCAGCATGTTAAACCAACTGTTTGCAATGTCCATGACATAGAAAATGTAATGCTTGTAATTAAGAAAGAACCCGAAGAGTCTAAATCACCTGAAACTTACGTTAACTTGAGGGAACCCCAAGAGGATTGTTCTAGTTTGGGCAATGTTTTGTCAACGATAGCAGTGCTTTCACAAGCTCAGCAAGCATTAGCCAGTCAATGCTCATCTGGTCTGCTAGTTCCTGTTAGAATTCAGATGCAAGTACCATCTTACGGAAACATAACATACACTAGTATATCTCATATTCTGGATTCTCAAATACAGAAACCCATTTCTTGCCTAGAACACAAAAAATCCTCCTCTCAAAGTCAACAACTGCGCAGCCTACAAGCATCACCAGCAAAGCTTAAAACAGGTATACCTCTATCATTGACCTCCAAAACCATCTCAACTACAGAAGCCCCCAGTGGTGGAGCAAACAAGCGTATGCTCTCACCTGCAAGTAGCATTGAACTCTTTATTGAGGCGAAGCAGCAAAAACGAGTCAAAGATGAGAACATTTATGGTCAGATTGTTGAAGAGCTTAGTGCTGTTGAGTTAGGAAATCTTGAAGTCGAAAAAGAAAGTCCCAAATCAGAATTCACCTCAGAGCCCATTGATGAGGTGGATATGGATGAGGGCACCCAAGACTTTTACAGCAATCCAGAGTTGCTGTCTTCTGCCAGAATTTCTCAAGAAGCTGCTATGATGGAGCGAAAGCCAACACCCGAAAGCATGATAGCTAGTCATCATTCTGCTTGTATCAGTTTAATGCCCTCTGCAATCACTGGTGCTTTACTGTTCTCAAAGTTTCCAGGTCTTCACACTACTACATGCATGAGCTGGTGCTATCTCAATACCACTAAACCAAATAGCACCCACACGGTCGCACCATTCTCGGAATATGCCTCATGGTTTGTGAAATGCCATAACCCCAACCCACCAGATCTTAGCACTGGGATGGTTCTTGCCCTTCTCCGATCTAAACAGCGAAGACAGGATGCTATTTATACAATTGCTACCATCTATCAACCTGGACTACTTGTGACTTCTACCCCCTGGAGACCAAAACAAGAACAAGTATGTTATGTGTTGATTTGCAACTAGTTGCTATGCTATCTTTCTCTTTTTATTGATGCCATAGTTATTTAACCATCTCTTACATAAAATATGTTGCACTACTACAGATTACATTGGACTTCAGAGAGGAAGATACCAAACAAGACATCAGGCTAAGAGAAATTAGCCAACGGGGCAAGTCTTTACGAGAGGATGTTTCATCCACCATTCGGCACACAGAACCAGTCCGTGTGAAGATTTTTGAAGGAGGGTATGAATGTGCATTGTAATAATATCAATGTCCATGTGTCACTGAAGTAATGCATCCTTGTATAAGTGTTGTTTATCCCTTTCAGGTATAAGTCCAATGAGGAATATGTGTATGTGAGGGGTCGTGGTCGGGGAAAGTATATATGTGAAGAGTGTGGTATTCGTTGTAAGAAGCCAAGCATGCTTAAGAAACACATTCGAACGCACACTGATGTGAGACCCTACATCTGCAAGTGCTGCAATTTTGCATTTAAAACTAAAGGTTGGTTTTGCCGCGTTCACATTTAAGCATGACTGCAATAGTTTGAGACAGAAAAATAATCCCTGTCTTCTTTTAGGGAATCTTACTAAGCATATGAAGTCAAAAGCTCACATGAAGAAATGCCTTGAACTTGGAGTTTCACCCACAGCTATGGACAATACAGAGGATTCTGGTAGGAGCCTCTTCTGTAAGAAGCTAGGCATTAGCTTAGCTAAAACAATTTCTGAGCCACTTATGTAAACCCCAATGTTAAAAAAAATCATTTTTTGTTCTTCTCCTACTGCTTGTGTAGATGATACCCAGAAATCCTTGGGCATCATGCCAGCAGAGCAAACCATTAAACATCAGTTCTCAGATGTGGAGGACTCTGATGGTGTCGATGAGGATGAACCAGACGATGATGATGAGGAAGAATGTGATGGTGATTCTACACCAAAAACGCTGTCTAGAAGCACAAGTCCTCAGTCCTATGCAGTCATCAAGCCATGTTTGTCTGGCTGCCTCCCTAAACACTTTGACCCAGGCTGCAATCTACCAAAGGAACAGCTTGAAGCTTCTCTGACTATTGAGGATGACCTGAATTCTGATCAGTCAAGCTGCTCCTTTGAGCTCTGCCCACCTCAGCTGCTGTCACCTTGTTGGGACTCACCTCGTCAGAGGTACATGTCCCCAAGAGGAGATCTCTCACCCCAGCGTCACCTACTGTCAAGCCGCGATTCGTCTCCATTAAGGGCCGTTTCTCCCAGGAGAGATTTGAGCATCAGAGGGGATTTTTCACCCATCCGCCAGCTGTCACCTGTAAGACCTACAGGTTTGGACTCATCAGGGCAGCGAGCGCAGTCTCCACTGGATCGACAAAAAGTAGTTCTCAGAGCTGTGTCTCCACGAAGGGGGTCTTATCAGCACAGGACCCACATGGATCCAGGAAGGAGTGTAAGATTTCAAGCTTCGCCCATTAGACCCATCATTGGAGAGACAGCAGTGGTATGCTTACCTTTTTACTTTTGGCAGACACTTTTATCCAAAGCAACTCGCATTGCATTCAAGGTGCATGTATTTCTTGCTTGTGCCTAGAACTAGAATGTTCTACTGCAATGGTTCTCAATTCTGGCACTTGACGTCCAGTTAGAGTACCAAACCTAATGTTATACACCTGAACAAGCTAAGATTTGAGATCACTATATAGATACAGACAGTTTTGTTTGAGCAGGGATGGAACTGTGGTCTGCAAGACAGTAACTCTTTATGAGCAAGGCTCCTGATAATAGAAGGTTACTGTCTTGCACACTTCAGTTCCAGCCCTGCCCTAACACGCCTGCCTTTGTAGATCAAGTTAACATCTTGATAAGCTGGTTCAAGTCTGTTTAATTAGGGTTGGAAGTGAAATCTACTAGACAGTTGCTGTACCGACCAAGCTGGACACTCCTAAATTAAAGTGGACCTCAAGTGCCTAAGTTGAGAAACACTGCTTAACTGAATAAGCTACTGGAAACCACGTTTCCTTTTATATGTTCCTTTGGGGACCCCAGCCATGGTCACTTTGAACTTTGCATAGCTATGTGAAGATTTCTATAGCAGTGGTTCTCAACTGGTTTGGCCATGGGACCCATATTTTTACATGGTCATCAAGTCGCGACCCAAATTTTTAGGAACTATATTTAAATTTTAGGAATTATAATGAATTAATTTGTATTTATTTGTTAACATATACACAAGTAGTGACAGATAAATCATAAGAAAATCACCAAGACTTACAAATAAACAATTTTTTATTGATTTCATTGGACAAAATGTATCAAATTATACAAATATTACAAAGTACAATTGTGCATTTCAAAATAAAAGTCCGGTATACGCATTTCAAAATAAAAGTCCGGTATGAGCATTTCAAAATAAAAGTCCGGTATAAGCAAAATAAGTTAAAAATTAATGTTTTACACACACTCCGCGACCCAATAAAAATGTGGTCGCGACCCACCAGTTGAGAAACACTGTTCTATAGAATTGACAGAACGGAAAGGGGTTTATTGCAATATGTGCAATGCTGTTTAGTTGTATAATGGTAATAAATATTTAAAACAACTTCAGAGCATGTTAATACAATTTTCTGAATACAGATTTTTTACGTAGCTAAATGAGTTGATTAGTATAATAAACAGTTATTCATTTTTTCAGGATCAAGGGGATACTTCTCTGAAACGCTATGTTCCTGTTGGCCTATGCAGAAGTAAAGATCTGCCAAAAACTCGGCAGCCAGACATCTTCAGCCATTTGCCTTTGCACTCTCAAGGACAGGTGTCAACACCTGTTCCAATGGTCCCTATCGGGGGGTTAAGAATGCCATCAATATCGACATCTGGTGCTGCTGGGGAGAGAAATTCGCTCCCAACAATTCCACAGGGGAACATTTTAGAAGCGGCTGCTTCAGGCCGGACCTCAGCCTCTCTCCCAGATCCAGCACAGGCCTACAGTGAAGAAATAGCAACCTCTTCCACTGGCCTTCCTAACAAAGATGATAAGAAGGAGGAGAGTGTCTACACCTGTGCAAAAGCTATTGCTTCCCTCAAAATCACATCTGAAGATGCCTCAGATAATCTGCCTAAAAGCTGACTTTGCAAACAACGTATAATAACATTCAAAAGCAAAACTAATTTTAAGCTCAAACCAGAAGCATACTTTATGCAAGTATTCAAACATAGCGAATGGTTGTTTTTACTGTTTGTGTGCTTGCATTGCACTGGCGGTAGCAATCTTCTCTACTCCAGGGGGCGTTCAGATTACCTTTAATTGTCTGTGCCATTAAAACGGGTGTGTTCCACTTCACTTTTTGACACCTACTCCCAATTTCCCCTATGCATTTTCATCCAGGGGAATCAGCCCTGCTATGTTGAAGTGCATTCCTCTTCATGGAGTGGATGGAGGAAGTTTACATGCATAGATCTTTGACTTCTTGAGATAATGTAACTACTTATACACAGACTTTAAGCTGCATTATATACCATAATGTAAAACAATTGTGATTGCCCTGTTGATCGGGGTTAATTTAGCTCTAACTCGGAACTCATTAATATATATGTATTTTAATTTTTAGATATTTAAAACAACCCAAGCATATCTGTGGACATATAGAATGATGCATCAAACAGATTCTAAAAAAGTGTACAGAGTGTCTCAATAGTCGATTTGAAAGGATCAAGGGCTTAAGCCCAATATATACTTTGAATGGCTACATTTCATCATCACGAGTGTTAATGGACATCTGTGCACATATTTTCTACCCACAAACAGTGTGTTAAAATAGTGCATTACAAGGTGAAAGTCACATTGTATGCTGTGCTCATGGTTTGATGAGATTGAGATACAGGAGTTGAGCAGAACATGAAAACAAAGTATACCCAGGCTAGTAAGAAGTTTCACCTCAGCCCTTTGCAATGCTTTTGCATCTTAATAAAGATAAGTCAACAAGATCAAGGGACGTTAGTAAGGGAAAGGCATTAATAAAATGAAGTGGAATGCGACCCTTTATATGTTACTATTCAAGAAGGTGCTGTAAGTATGCCAAGTTTAACAAACTGCAACTTGCTAAATTCCCCATAGTTGAGCCATAGCGCCCCCTTGCAGCATTATTAATTGCACATTTCAGAAGGTACAGATACACAGAGTTAGACTTGTGTAGAGTTTGTTTTTAGCCAAAAGGCTGGTTTATAAGTCTGCGTAGAGTGATCAGCGTGACCCACGGTGCCTGCCTTGCATGTAGTCGTGCATATATACTTCAACGCGCTGTTTGTGTTGCTCTGCAATAACAATTCCAAAACGCTAGCTGGCAGTAAGGTTTTTATGCCGAGTCAATTCAGTAAAGTTTCTTTGCACGTGTTTTTTTTTTTTGAACGCTACCTTAATGTACAAGTAGCTAAAACTCGCTCATTCAGATGCAGAAACTTGCGGACGTGCAATAACTTTAATCAATGTGCAACAACTTTAAGGTAAACACAAAACATAAGTTTCCATCTGGAGCTCCTTTACTGGACTCGACACTTGTAAACACTCGGGCTGCGTCCAAAATCGCATACTTCCATACTATACAGCACGCTTAAATCAGTATGCAAGCTGAGTAGTATGTCCAAATTCATAGAATTCGAAAATCAGTATGCGAGAAATACCCGGATGACCTACTACTTCCGGCGAGATTCTAAAGTGCGCATCCTATGCACGCTACGCTATCCCATGATGCCCCACTAGAGAATTCACAAATGGAAGTGAAGCGACGCAACTGATGCAGACGGATGTAGTACATCCGAATTCCATTCATACTTCTCACATTCATACTGTATAGAACGTACTTTTCTAACGGCCGAGAAGTACGTTTAAATTCAAATGCAGTACCTACTGAGTAGTAGGCCGTTTCGGACGCAGCCTCACTCCATCGGGCTTGCGGCTCTCAGCACTGCCCACGCTCATCACCGCTACCAAGCGGACCAATCGTAGAGCTTGTTTTATGCGCCGTTGCGCCGTGTAGTTACGTTTTGTGAGAGGTGCGCCTCAGCACCGGTGTCAGCTGCAGCGAGGGATATGCCACCACACGCAGGCTACGCCGGAGCATGCGCTTGACGCAGAAGTATAAATCAGCCTCAAGAGTCTGACCTAGGGGGGTTTACACGACAACAACTAAACTTTTGGCCATATATTTCCATGACAACAGCATTTTGGGGGCCTAAAAATGTGCTTATTTTCTTAATGCAAGTACTTGACAACCCATGTATTGCGTTTCTGCATAAAGTGATATCGCCACCTACTGACCTGGCATATATCATGGTTTTTAACAGATCCTTTTCAAAAGGATTGTTTGAACAATGCCGAAGGTGAAACTTTTACATTTTTAAGTCCATCAATGTCGTGTAAACGTGCCCCAAGAATTAATTGCACATTTAGGGAGGTAAAGATGCACAAAGTTAAACTTATGTAGAGTTTGTTTTTGGCCTAAGAGTCTGACTGAGGGGGCGTTTACACGACAACTGATCTTAGTTTAAAAGTTTTGATCATGAATTTACATAAAATCTGGATTTTTGGGGCCTAAAAATGCAAACCTTTGAAAATGAGTTTCTTAATCGAAAGTACTTGACAACCCATGTATGCGTCAATTGATGTCGCCACCTACTGGCCTGGCATGATACAGCATTTTTCACAGAACATATTTATTTCAACGATGCCGAAGGTGAAACGTTTCCGTTTTAAGTACATTGCTGTCGTGTAAACAAACCCCAAGGTTTTTTGTTCGTTTTTGGTGACTTAGGCGTGAATAAATAATATGCACAACATCTAGCATTTATATTCATTTCAGTGCACATGCATATATTCAAATATAAACGTGAATATAAAGATACATATTTACAACGTCAATTTTAGATCAATATTTCATGAGAACCAGTTGCAAATCGCGCATTTTACAGGACAGGAGGTGCGCCATCGCGTCCCCAAGCACTGTTTGCATTTGTACCGAATTTGTCGTCATTGACTTCTGCTTGTGCCTTTTAAGAAGATGTTTGCATATTCCTCAACGAGAGAAAGTCATTCGATGTACCCCGTTTATGCACTTAAAAATAGTGGTGGTCATTAAGTTGAACTAATATGAGGTATCGTGGTTGCTTCTTGAGATTGCACTTATGACGTACGTTACAGTTTGCATATTGCATTAAGCTGTGCTCTGACATTGCCTTGTACGCTCTTGTATATTTTTGCTGGCACCTTTATAACTGCATTATGTGCGTTCGAGATTATGAACCCAAAAGTGTTTAAACAGGCCTTTTGTTTAAACCGTCTCCACCGTATAGTATTTTTCTAAATGTATCATACCTCGTTTCCTTATTTAATCTTTAGATATTTCAGCACTTAAGCGAAGAAGTGTCATTATAAGGCATTTTTAATATAGATCCGCATACGAAATCATATTAGTATATATATAAAGTGGTAAGTATTGTGCGTTACGATGACTATTTGAAGCACTTTCTAGCGAGCTGATAGACTGAATGCAGTGTCATCAATATTGGAGCTCTTTTTAATCATTTTAGATGATTTTTTCATTGAATTTATCATATGGCACAACATTCCAGTCACTGTTAAGTCAATTATATGTGCGTGTACGTGCACACACATACATACGCTACCTGAGAAAAAGTCTTGTCGCTTATCCAAGTTTTAGGAACAAATAACTTGACTTCTAGTTGATCATTTGGTATCAGAAGTGGCTTCCTTCTTCATCTTACCCCTAGACATGCTCAATAATGTTCAGATCTGGTGACTGGGCTGGCCAATCCTGGAGCAGCTTGACCTCCTTTGCTTTCAGGAGCTTTGATGTGGAGGCTGAAGTATGAGAAGGAGCTCTATCCTGCTGTAGAATTTGCCATCTCCTGTGGTTTGTAATGTAATGGGCAGCATAAATGTCTTGATACCTAAATGCCCCCATACTGGATGTAACCCCAAACCATGATTTTTCCTTCACCAAACTTGACTGTTTTCTGTGAGAATCTTGAGTCCGTGCAGGTTCCAGTAGGTCTTCTGCAGTAGTTGTGATGATTGTGATGCAGTTCAACAGATGATTCATCAGAAAAATCGACCTTCTGCCACTTCCAGATGATCAACTAGAAGTCAAGATATTATTTGTTGCTCCTACAACTGGGATCAACGACAAGACTTTTGTCAGGTAGTGTGTTTACACAAACACACACACACACGTAATCGCTATCATGTACTGTAATTACTTTCGAAGAGTGTGCTTTGGTGAAGTAAACAAAAATCAATGGTATATTTGAAGGGATAGTTGCTTTTTTCAGGTTTTTTCGGCCATCAGATGACTGATTCTTGTCTGGTGAACTTGTCTGACTGTTTGAATGTATGCATTTTTAGCCTAAGTCATTTTAAATGAAGGTATAAGTGCTATCTCATATTAAACATACCGATAACATATGAAGTAGCAGTCAGTTTATGGTATTTATTATAGTCTGAGTATTTCAAAATGCTGAGATGGTTGAGTTTGTACTGAAGGAACTTTCATGTCATGTTTACAGTATTACATAGTAAAGATTTTGAGGTATCTCGTTTGAATTTATGGCATTTTAAAAATTACAACTGTTGTTTATCTTACGGACTGGTACGTGGTCATCATTTGTAGACGTTCATGAGTATTTCTTTTGTTTTGCCCATAAAGGCAGCTGGTTTCTTCTTATTTAATTGTTTGTTTTTGTTTTACTCTGATTACAAGATGTCCTTTAGAAAAAAAATTAAAAGTTGTATTATTAAAAAAGTGTTGACAATGTTCTTACCTCAAAATGAAATATTCATATAATGGTAATAATAATAATAATAATAATAAACGAAGCAGATGAATCAGAAGATGTAGTTTCATCTTTAGTTTTGTTTATAAAATACATTTACTGTATAGTTTGAAAGTATTTGGGTTCTTCTTTATTATTTTCTGTCCTTTCCCGCACTATCATTTGCTTGAAAAATAAATAAAAATAAAATATTAAAAATTCAAAACAATTATTTTTATATATATTATAAAATTAACAATTATCATGTTTCTTAAAAATATATATTCATTCATTCATTCACTTTCTGGTGCTCTTCCGGGACCGGGTCTTGGGGGCAGCAGAATTAGGAGAGAACCCAAGACTTCCTTCTCCCCAGACACTTCCTCCAGCTCCTCCGGGGGGATCCCGAGGCGTTCCCTGGCCAGCCGAGAGACATAGTCCCTCTAGCATGTCCTGGATTTTCTCAGAGGCCTCCTCCTGGTGGGACATGCCTGGAACACCTCCCTAGGAAGGCGTCCAGGAGGCATCTGAAACAGATGCCTGAGCCACCTCAGTTGACTTCTCACGATGTGGAGGAGCAGCGGCTCTACTCTCTGGTGACAGAGCTCCTCATCCTATCCATGAGGGTGCGCCCTGCCACCCTGCGAAGGAAACTCATTTCGGCTGCTTGTATTTGAGATCTTGTCCTTTCAGGCATGACCCAAAGCTCATGACCATAGGTGAGAGTAGGGATGTAGATTGACCGGTAAATCTGAAGTTTTGCCTTTCAGTTCAGCTGCTTCTTTACCTCAATGCACCGGTACATCGACCGCATCACTGCTGCCGCTGCATCAATTCGCCTGTCAATCTCACGTTCCATCCTTCCCTCACTCGTGAACAAAACCCCAAGATACTTGAACTCCTCCACCTGGGGTAAAGACTTTCCTCCAACCTGGAGATGGCAAACCAACTTTTTCCAGTGTAGCACCATGGCCTCGGACTTGGAGGTGCTGATTCTCATCCCAGCCGTGTCACGCTCGGCAGCAAACCGCCCCAGTGCATACTAAAGGCACTCATGTTCGATGAAGCCAACAGAACAACATCGTCTGCGAATAACAGAGATGAAAACCTGTGGTCCCCGAACCGGACCCCCTCCAGCCAAAGGCAGCGCTTTGAAATTCATTCATTCATTCATTTTCTTTTTTTTCGGCTTAGTCCCTTTAATAATCCGGGGTCGCCACAGCGGAATGAACCGCCAACTTATCCAGCATTTGTTTTACGCAGCGGATGCCCTTCCAGCCACAACCCATCTCTGGGAAACACATCCATACATTCTCATTCACACACATACACTACGGACAATTTAGCTTACCCAA
>CAIGQQ010004828.1:1906705-1946193 GCA_903798035.1 Danio albolineatus | reverse complement strand
ACACACACACACACACACACACACACACACATATATATATTTTTTTATATATTATAATTTATTTATTTTAATAATAATTTATTTATTTTAATAATTTTATATATTTTAATATATATTTTAAAATATTTACATATTTTTAAAAAATAATTAAGCACAGTTGCAACACAATAGCATTAATATAATTTTTTATTTTAAATGTAAAAATAATTTTTAAAAAATGGGGTAACACGATTGCCTCACAGCAAGAAGTTTGCTGGTTCGAGCCTTGGTGAATTGGGTAAACTAAATTGTGTGTGTGTCTGTGTGTGTGTGTGTGTGTGAGTGAGTGAGTGTGTATGGATGTTTTCTAGTGATGGGTTGTGATGGGAAAGGCATCCGCTGCTTTAAACATATGCTGGATAAGTGATGATTATCTAAGTGACCCCAGATTAATAAAGGGACTAAGCTAAAAAAAAATGAATGAATAAAAAAAAAAGTTAAATGGTTTAATATTAACCCTAATCGAAAAAATATATTCTTGTCAAGAATTCAACAATTATATTCACAATCAAACAATTACGTCAACAATTATATCCATTCAGTCATTTTTTTTTCGGCTTAGTTCCTTTATTAATCTGAGGTCGCCACAAGCTGAAAAAAACGCCAACTTATCCAGGATATATTTTACGCAGCAAATGCCCTTCCAGCTGCAACCCAACACTGGGAAACATCCATACAGAACACTACGTACACTACGGACAATTTAGCTTACCCAGTTCACCTACACCACATGTCTCTGGAAACCGGAGGTGACAAAAGTGACCTAAAAACTCATCTGTTCCATAAGCACTACACTGCAAAAAAAAATAAAATAAAAAAAAATACTATTTACTCCAGTTTAATAACTTCATTCATTCATTCATTCAGTTTTCTTCAGCTTAGTATAAATATTATTATAGATTATATATATTTCATATTACTTATATATTTATATATTACTTAATATAATTATTTTCTCAAATATATGCATGCCTTTATTTATATTTACAAAAATACAGTGCACACACATACTGTATATGATGTCAAGAAAACTTTTATTTTGTTATGTGATTAATAGTGTTGTAGGGTTGGGCGATGTTGACCAATTTGGCATCGTTTGATGTCTAATGTGAAACATCACGATAGATCAGGGATGGGCAAACTTGATCCTCGAGGGCCGGTGTCCCTGCAGAGTTTTGCTCCAACACTAATCAAACACACATGAACACACTAATCAGTGTCTCCAAGATCACTAGAAAGCAGGTAGTTTTGATTAGGGTTGAAGCAAACTATGCAGCACACTGGCCCTCCAGGATCGAGTTTGCCCATCCTTGCGAAAGATGATGTTATCATCGTCGTAGGCGGTGGTAAATTAATTATTTATGAATATTTAATTTATTAATTATGAATTATGAATGTAGCCTACCGTTTCAACTACCTGACCCGCATTGTCTTTGTTTTACCCATAACCAAATCTTAAATAAATAAAGAAAAGTTCCACACAAATTACCACCTGTCAATCACTTTTTCCGTGGGATTCTGGCATTAATAGGCAGAGTGATCTGTGTCGTTATAATGGCGTCGACAAACGTGGTTGGTAAAAAAGGTGCACAACCAACAGGAACCAACCAACAGTATCTGAGGAACGCTGAGACCCGTTACCTGATAGATTCAAAAGACAGAAGAGTCGTTAGATGGAGACAAGAATAATTATATATCACTTTTAACAACTATAGTGAGATGCGATCCAGCGATACTGTACATCCTTGATAAATTGTCCCACGTGCACTGCTCTCTGGGGTTTTGTGCTCAAAGCACCCGCTGACTGCAGCAGTATAGTGGGACGGAGGGCTGTTAAGAAATCCTAGATGAAACGTCAGTGTGGTTGTGGATCGTTTACGTGTAAATGGGGTCTAAGTGTGTGTTTTCATGAGCGTGTTGCTGCGGGGGCAGGGCAGAGGATCACGATGCCAGCTCAGCATCGTGATGTCTATCGGCCATCAGTGATCGACGATGGCATCATCTATCACCCCAACCCTATTGTCCACCACAAAATAAAATATGATGAATTATGTACATATGTACTTTGCCACACTTGCTGGAAAAAAATTAACAATTTAAAGAGTTTGGAGCCTTGTAAATGTCTAAATGTAAATGTCTAAATGCAGACCTGGATTTCTAGAGATTTCTAAATCCATATCATATTCAGATTCTGCAGTGTTTTTGATTTGTTTTAAAACACGTTTTGTCTTCTTCAAATCTACAGAAGTTATGTTATAGATGATGTGTTTTGTGCTCCCCAGGAAAATGATTAGGCGGTCGACATCGGTGTGCTCAGCTGTGATTATTTTGAGGTCCGTCCTCGTCCTGCAGCTGCTGTATTTGACGCTCACTGCTCACTCCTCACTGCTCCTGCTGGTAAGAGTCTACACTTTTTCTCTTTCTCCACCTTACCAAAAATCTTACAGTTATATTTAAAGCCTTATATCTCTTGACTGAATGCTTGATTTTCATACTGAGTAAACCTGTATGTATTTATAGAGTGAGAGAGAGCTTTGGTTAAGCATGTAAAGCATGTTCAGTGTAACTCAGCATGTTTTTGCATGTGTTATTAGGCTGGATTTCTGTGTTAACATGTTGGGAATATTAGTACCTATACATTGATATGCACGAAGGTTCAGTGTAGGTCTTATTGGGGCGTTATGTATTATTAAAAAAATGCATTGATTTTAAAGACGTAGTTCTATATATATTATTTCTTATACATTATATAATTTCAAACTACTAAAACGTCAATAAAAGTCACTTTGTTAAACTATTGAGTTGAATTTTAAACATCAAAAGTCGACAGAGCAGACATCAACATCCCATAATGCAATTCACTCTCGTAAATAAACAGAAAAACACCTTTTTTCAACCACAAAATACAAAAACAGTTAATTAATTAATACATTTATCAGTTTTTTAATTTAAAAATATGCACTTTACTGGAAAAATTTGGCCTGGAAAGTGCTTGAAATATACTTATAACTGACTTTTGAAAAGGTGTAAAGAGCTCTGTAAATGGCTAAATGTCTAATTTGTAGACCTGGACATTGGCAATCTCTGTGCTGATACATTTAATATGCATGAAGGTTCAGTGTAGGTCATATTGGAGCGTTATGTGATATTAAAAAAATGCATCGATATCTATTTATTATTTTGGCGCAATGCATTTTTGCTGGATATTTGGTGAACGCTGTCGTGCATGAGGATAACAGATAAGTTGACCATATTGAGTGTGTCTTGAAATAGAGTTGAGGCCGTGAACAGGTGGCAGTGCTGCTGGTGAAGCTATCAGAGAGACGCAGCAGCTAAATATAACCAGATGAACAGTCGCTCCGTCACTAACAACTGCAAACTGTAGAGTAATAAAGAGCGAATGCGTTTAAAGAAGTTTGTCTGATCTGATTCTGAAAGCTGATGTGTGCAGTTTTAAATATACACTGCAAAATATATCTGTAAATTAGCAGTTTTTCTGTATTTTGTGATTCATGCTTTTATTTTCCCCCATTTATTTATGCTTTTGAATTTCATTATGGAAGCTTGATCAAAAGATTTTTCGAAAGCTTGACATTTATTAACGTTTGTAATAGTTTAAAGTGATATATTGTCTGGGTTGGTGTTGTATACGATACAGAAACCTTGTAATAAACCAGCAGTACACTTTCTGTTATTTTACACACTTATTCCTTTTTTTCTTATACATTATAATATTTCAAACCAATGACTGTAAAAAAATATATATATGGATGACTCGACAGCATCTTTTTCCATTGAACGCATTAAATGTAAATCACCTCACGACAGGCACAAACTGTCGCAAAAACTGCTAAAATTGGAGCCTGAGTATGCGCAAAAGGGACTACCTGATGGAACCAGAGGTGGAGCTGCGGAATCAAACTTACAATCAAACGATTGTATGTCAAATCAACCACACCCCCCGAACTTCTCATGCTCTCTAATAAACATTTATTTAAAAAATTGTGTGCTGGGAGCTGTTTTTAACAATTTAACAAAAACGTTAGATGTTAGGTGCAAAATAAACAAGCTACAGTATGAGCACAAAAATATTTGATTCATATTCAGATTATTTAGCTTGTTTTAAGGAAAAACACGCTTAATTTGGCATATTATTTCTTACAAACAGTGATGGAAAGAGTACTGAAAAATCATACTCCAGTAAAAGTACCATTACCTGCCTAAAAATGTAGTGCAAATAGAGTAAAATTATCTGTTGTAAATATTACTCAGAGTACGAGTAAAAAGTAGACCTTTCAGAAGTACTCAAGAGTAGTGAGTAGTGAGTATTACGCTGTAAAAAGTGGATGCATATTGCATATGCATTTTGTGCATGTGTGTGTGTAAATGTAACATTCTGTAGTACATCTAGTTATTGCCCAGCAGGCACACAACGTCATAAGACATTAATATTAGGTTAGACTTAGGTCGTGACGTCAGGTGACCAAAATTCAATGTCTAGCCAGCGTCTAAGGACGTTATTTTGACGTTCAATAATGACATCAAATGACATTGATATTTGGTTGATTTTAGGTTGTGTTGGAAATTGACCAAAATCCAACGTTGAGCCAATATCTTAAACCAACGTCATGTTGACCTGAAATACTGACATTTATTCATCAGTTATGATAACCAAAATGCAACGTCTATTAGACATAGACATAACGTCCACACAAGGTCAAGCTGTAACATCATTAGATGTTGGTTTTATGTTGGACATTGACATTGACCTGAGGTTGAGTTCTGACGTCAATCTGATTTTCATTTTTTAAACAAAATGCAGCGTCCCTATGACCTTAGGGTACAACGTCATGTTGATGTCTTGTGCCTGCTGGGTGTTTAAGGCCCTTTTGGTCATCATACAGTAAACATCCGTCATCTTCTCATCAGTGACGTGCATCTAAACAATCTCTGGGTCATTGCGTGTAAAGATTTTGGACATCTTCTTGGACACTTCTAATGCTTCCAAACAGTTTCCTGCAATTATGAAGTTCACGTGTCTTGAGGTACTTCAATGTGATGCGAATTACCCTCTATGTGTGATTTGATTGGACAGGAATCACAGGACTGATTTCTAATCCTCATAGACAAGAGAAAATAAAGTAGTGACTTCAGGTTGAAGGAAAGTAGTGGAGAAAAAGTACTGATATGACAATAAAAATTTACTCAAGCGAGAGTAAAAGTACACATTTATAAAACTACTCAGTAAATTACAATTGCTGAGAAAAACTACTCAGTTACAGTAATTTGAGTATTTCTAATTAGTTTCTTTACACCACTGCTTAAAACAACTTGTCACTTTATTAATCAGGGTTTGCCACAGTGGAATGAACCGCCAACTTATCCAGCATATGTTTTACACAGCTGATGCCCTTCCAGCCGCAACCCAACATTGGGAAACACCCATACACACCCGCATTCACACACATACACTGCTGCCAATTTAGCTCAATTCACCTATACCACATGTCTTTGGACTTATGGAGGAAACCAGAGCACCTGGAGGAAACCCACACGAACACGGGGAGAACATGCAAACTCCACACAGAAATGCCAACTGGCCCAGCCGGGGATCGAACCAGCGGCCTTCTTGCTGTGAGGCGGTTGTGATACCCATTGCACCAGCGTGACGCCCTGTTCATTATCATGATATATTCAATTACTGAATATTGAATTATTGAATATGAATATTGAACATCTACATGGGTCTGATTGTTGTGTTGTTGGATCTCTCCAGTCTGGATAGCAGAATCGCCCCTCAGGATGGAGATGGAGAGCTGTGCTCAGTCTGCAAACGGAGAAACGACGGAGGATCTGTCTCAGCAGCTGCAGGAGATCATCAACACGTACCAGCTGAACGAACAGAAACACGAAACAGAGGAGGACGAGATGGAGGAGGAAGAGGAGGAGGAGGCCGCACCGAAGGGCAGAGAACAAAAAACGGAGAAAAAGATGCTTAAAGGCCTCGGTGAGACATGAACACACACTGAACGTTAGCGACCAGGGTGCAATGGGGTACATGCACATGGACTTTTCATTTTCAGTGAGTCAGCCTAAATTACTTCAAGTGAGCTGTCATGCTGTCGTCTTGTTTAATTAAATATCAGTGATCTCCACAGCCTGATTGACCTACGCTATAAAGTGGGTTTCAGACCGGACAAGAAGCACTGCATTAAATACCTGTGTCTTTAAAATTTGTATCTGGAAATGTATTTTACCCCAGTATTTTTTTAAAGGGTCACGAAACACCAAAACACATGTTTTGAGCTGTTGACAGTCATGTGTCCCAGACTGCTATAAACACTATTAGGACACATATATTTCGCTAAAGAGAAAAATTTGTTGTTTTTGTGTTATTTAGAGCAAATTTATTCTTCCGGTTTGAAACTAATTTTTGAGGCTGCGTCACACCGATGAGATCCATGCGTGTAATCCAGTGTGGAGAGTGGACGTCTGTCCCGGCGAGTGCATCGTGACGTCTCTGAGTGTGTGGCATTAATTCATGAGAAAGACTTGGTTCAAACCAATCAGCGTGCTCTATTGTGTATGCGGCGCAACTTCATTAATATTCATGATCGATTCGAAGATTGTTTGTACCTGTTGCAGTGCTCAGATGGCAAGGAAGCGCCACGCTGTGTTGCTAAAACAAGTGGAAGAAGAAGAATTGTTTGGAGAAACAGGTTGTCAGAGTTGTGTTTATGTGCTGCAATGAAGGTTTTGTTTTCATTTCCCCGCTATGAAAGCGCAGCTGGACTCCCACGCGCGCACAGCAGAAACTTTTTTTTTTTTTTTTACCCGAGAGCTTTCCGAATCTGGAAATGGTGAAATCCGAATTTGCCACTCATCTCCTTTTAAAAAAATACACAGCTGCAGTTCATGTTGATTGTCCTGTTTTTGTTAAGCACGCGATCTGTGCTCTTTGTTTGTTTATTCAGATGGGAAAGTTAGTTTTGTCAGCAGTGCTGTTTCAGTGTTTATAGACAGACCTTAGTCAAAATGATTAGAACTGTTACTGAGTTTACAGAACGCTAACATCACTACAATATTATAGACTGAAAGATCCACTGTAGATGCTGCTCTATGAGTAGAAACATATAAACACCGCCGCATTTTGTGACAGGATAGTGTATACACACACAGCTTTCTGACGCTACCAACCGAGAGCATCTAAGTTACCGAGAAATGCGGAGGGGTTTTTTATTTCTCTCATATGCCACGCAGTCTCAAACACTCCATTAAATAGCACTCTTCACAGTTTCTCACATCTCGTTTGTCACGGGGTCATGCAAGAAATGTTACTGGATTAAAGTGAAAGTGCCGTTAAAGTCGACAAAATAATATTTTGGCAAATAATTCGATGACTGATGTCCATGTAAACACAGTCACTGTCTTTCTCCTCTGCGTCTATGTGTTTGTTGTGCCTCTGTGGAAAATAAGCGTGTGCACAAATGGAAACTCCCATTTTAATGCAAAACCTTCCCTCTTTCCCCTTCCCCGACACTCCCACCTAAACCGAGCTGGAGACAGGGGGGTTTTGTGGCCCTTTAAATGTAGTTTCTGCACTAGCCTGTTGCTACTGATGTGATGGTGCTAGCATTTACACGGTTTTTCATCACGTTTTACGCTCTAACAGCTTAATAAATGCCTATGTAATTGATGTTGTAAAAGGAACTTATGAAAAACCATATGAATGGACCATGTGCACCCATTACGTCAAACCTTGTCTACTGAAGGCTGTGGCATCAGGATGATAATGCACCAACACACAGAGCAAGACTGGTGACAGAGTGGTTTGATGAACATGGCCTTCACAGTGACCAGAACTAAACATTATTGAGCCACTTTGAGGAGTTTTGGAGAAGCGAGTCAGGAAACGTTTTCCTTTACCAGCATCATGTAATAACCTGGCCACTATTGTGCAAGCTTAAAATCCCTCTGGCCACTGTGCAGGACTTGTATCTGTCATTCCCAAGATGAGTTGATGCTGTACTTGCCGCTAAAGGAGGCCCTACATGGGTCACCAAACTTGTTCCTGGAGGGCCGGTGTCCTGCAGATTTTAGCTCCAACCCTAATCAAACACACCTGAACAAGCTAATCAAGGTCTTGTTAGGTATACTTAAAGGTGTGTTGAGGCAAGTTAGAGCTAAACCCTGCAGGGACACCGGCCCTCCAGGACGGAGTTTGGTGACCCCTTCCCTACACCATAATAATGAATTATTTTTCTCTAAAACCAGGCGTTTCAGCTTCATCGTCTAACCCCTGAACGTACAGCCTAACAGTAAAGTTAAATTGATGCATTTGTTTTCCACTGTTTTCCACTTCATGCATGTAAAAGTGAACTCTGTCTGTGGTCTCAGGGAAGGAAGCAATGCTGCTGATGCAGAGTCTGAACAAACTGGGGACGCCTGAGAAGAAACTGGACACTCTTATTAAAAAACATGCTGAACTGGTGAGTACAGTCGTCATTCTAGTTAGTTAGTTAGTTAGTTAGTTTCCTTTATTTTGTCATTCAAAACATCACAATAAATTGTAATGCATAACGAAATTACGTTGCATCGGACCCAATAAGAACATAAAAAGCATCACTATACAAACACTATAAAATCCTAACATAATAAATAAGCTTTTATGATTTCATAAATATATAAAAATAAAGTTATATAAAATATAACCCAATTTAAAGGTCTCTGAAGGGAATAACTTTATACTTTAATACCTATTTCACCATTTGTTATAATAGTTGTTATATTAACAATTTATGCTAGTTCAACTATTTAATCATTTATTATTTTTATACTAGCCAACAATAGTATTTAAGATACGGTATTATTCAAAAGTCTTATAATGATAGAATAAAAACTATCATGAAACTGTATTGATTTGCTTCTCAGGCTTCTGTAACGCCTGCCTGAGGGCATGAGCGTGAGCAAACTATGTCCAGGGTGGGTTGGATCCCTTAAAATGCTATTTGCCCTAGACAGACAGCATCATTGATAGAGTTCCTCGATTGATGTCATTTTGACTCGAACAGACCTTTCTGCTGACTTTATTATCTTCTTGATGGTGTTCTTGTCAGATACACTGCTATTCTTATACCAAAGGGAGATGCCATTAGTCAGAACATTCTCAACAGCTCAACAGCTCCTCTGTAAAAAGTTGTGAGGATTGCTGGGCTGAGGTGTGCTCTTTTTAACCTTCTCAGAAAGTGCAGTCGCTGGTGCACTTTCTTAGCAAGACAAGGGGTATGGAGAGGCCAAGTAAAGTTCTCAGTAACGCTATCAATATGTCAAGTTCGTATCAATATGTAGCTTTACATATTGATACGAATTAAATTAAAAAATCCTTAATCAAAAAAAGTTTGACCAAACATAACAAGATAACAGGGATTAAAAACATAATCCCTGGTGCCCCGTGCTCTCTCTCCCAAAGAGATAAATCAAAACACAAACCACTGAGAGTTAGCAAGAAAATTTATTTGCAGAAAACAAGGAGCAAAATAAAATTGGGAGGGGTTAAGCCAAAATAAATGACAATAAATCAAACTAACTAAATTAGAGAAAACTTCCCTAGAAAATAAATAAAATACTGAAAACATACCTCCTTACTAGCAACACAGGAGAAAACGATAATAAACAGAAGACACCAAACCTTCCTACCATGCTTAAAGCCAGACAGGGAGACAGATAGAGACCGGTTTGCAGTGGTGGAAAGAGTATTCAAAAAATCATACTCAAGTAAAAGTACCATTGCTTGCATAAATGTAGTGCCAGAATCCAGAAGTCTGAAAAGGGATGCAAATGAGCTGTTAATAAATCATCATCAACAAATCATCAATCTTCATGTGGAGAAAATGATTATAAATGCTTCTATTTACATTTTGATGATACACAAGTAGGTGGAGCCTGTGCTTTGGAGGCGTGTGTATGCAAATTGCCAAACCCCTGTGATGTCACATGCCAGTCTGTTTGCAAACGAGTCATTATTATGTATCTATAAAAATATGAACTAGACAAAATTATGTGTCCAGCTGTAAGTGAACTCCAAGTAAACATTTGTTCATTCGTTTTCCCTCAACTTAGTCCTATTTCAGAGGTCGCCACAGCTGAATGAACCGACAACTATTTTGGCATGTGTTTTACGCAGTGGATGCCCATTCAGTCGCAACCCAGTACTGGGAAACACCCTCATTCTATGTAACACACTCATTCACTCACTCATTCGGCCAATTTAGTTTATTAAATTCACCTATACTGCAGAAACCGAAGCACCCAGAGCAAAACCACACCAACATGGGGAGAACATGCAAACTCTGCATAGAAATTCCAACTGGCCTAGCTTGGGCTCAAACCGGTAACCTTCTTGCTGTGAGACTACAGTGCTAACCACTGAGCCACGATGCCACCTCCTAAGTAAACATTCATTCATTTTCTTTTCGACTTAGTCCCTTTATTAATCCGGGTTCGCCACAGCAGAATGATCCGCCATCTTATCCAGCATATGATTTACGCAGCGGATGCCCTTCCAGCTGCAACCCATCTCTGGGAAGCATCCATACACACTCATTCACAAACAGACACCTACCCAATTCACCTACACCACATGTCTTTGGACTTGTGGGGGAAACCGGAGCACCCGGAGGAAATCCACGCAACCACGGGGAAAACATGCAAACTCCACACAGAAATGCCAACTGGCCCAGCCGGGGCTCGAATCATTGACCTTCTTGCTGTGAGGCGATTGTGATACCCACTATGCCACCATGGCACCCTAAGTAAACATATATAACTTAAAAATGGACTTAATGGAACCACTTTAAATCATGAATTGATTCATGATAATTAATTAATTAATAATAATGTATTCTGGTGTACATTCACTTTTCGGAATGTTTCTATGCAGAGTTTTATGAATGAGAGCCCTGTGCATGTAATTGAAGATCATGAGTCTGTGTGTTCTGTGTGCAGCTGGAGGAGCACCGCTCAGACCAGAAACAGCTGAAGATGCTGCAGAAGAAGTTTCTCCAGGTGCTGAAGGAGAAAGATCAGCTTCAGGGTGAACACAGCCGAGCCGTTCTGGCCCGCAGCAAACTGGAGAGCCTGTGCCGGGAGCTGCAGAGACACAACAAGACCCTGAAGGTGAAAGCAACACCCCGATGCCAGCAGTATGACATGACTGAGAGAAAACACCTGAGCTTCCTTTAGCTCCTGTTTACACCTGAACAATTCAGGAGGTTTTTTCTGATTGAATAGCTATCTGGTTTGCAAAAACCAGCTATGTGGATATAAATCTATATGCTTTATGGAAATTTAACTAGGTTACGTTGACTAAGGCATCAGACACACTGCATTTAATTTAATTTTATATTATTATTTACAGAAACATAAGCTATATACAGCAGAAAATGGAGCTGTTTACATGGAATTGAACCAGATTTTAGTAAAAAAACAAACAAACAAACAAACAAACAAAAATAAAACCAAACAAAAAATCTGTAAAAAGAGTTATGTCTAATAACAATGGAATGAGACAGGTATTTAATGCTTTATATAAAAGGCTTTTTTGGTGATGGCAGCTTAAAGACGCCTCTCATATAGAGAATGAAGTCACATGCATTGCCCAGGTGTGAGTTTTTCACAGACTTCAACAAAGTGTCAAAATCTTGATGGTTCTGTGGGTCTCGTCTATCAAATCTGAGCTTTATTTTGTATTTTCTATTGGATTCGGGTCAGGCGATTGGCTGGGCCATTCTACAGCTTGAGTTTCTTTCTCTGAAAGCATTTGAGAGTTTCCTTGGCTGTGCTTTGGATCATTGTCTTGCTGAAATGTCCACCCTGGTTTTATCCCGCTAATGTAGATGTTGGACTGAAGCAGCTGATATTCATTTACACTGAGGAAGGGCAGAAGGTTGCTGAAGAACTACTGAGAGATTTCAGCTGTTTTCTGAGCTTTCACTGCCTTTCTACACCTCCCTTTCCTCATGTGTTCAATACTTTTTTCCGTGCCATTTAATTTTATTACACATTACTTAATTTGTAAACTAATTAGTTTTTCTTTGCATATATGGGTTTCTTTCGTTGTTTCCAACATCCGGCTGAAAATTAAGTCAACAGCACCTTTAGAAATATGTTTTCTGAGAAAAATGGTTCAATACTTATTTTTCCCACTGTATCTCATTTGACATTCAAATTATGTATGTATGTATGTATGTATGTATATACAGTTGAAGTCAGAATTATCAGCCCCCCTGTTTATTTTTTCCCCCAATTTCTGTTTAACGGAGAGAAGATTTTTTCAACACATTTATAAATATAATAGTTTTAATAACTCATTTCTAATCACTGATTTCTTTTATCTTTGCCATGATGACAGTTGGCATTTCTGTGTGGAGTTTGCAATATGTGAATCTGCATTAGTCACATCGCAGAATCAGCAACATCAAACTGGGATAAGATTTGATTATCATCACAGTTCAGAATGTGGTTTGAGGGGTCATCGTAAAAGTTTAACCCTACAGTAGAACCAAAATTAATTGTATTTAATTATTTATACAATGAAGACTATACACTATACAGTGCTATTTTATTTATTGAAATTATTGAATTTCTGTTCCTCAATACTAGGTTAGATTCCATAGAAAACCCATCAAATTGAATTGTATTGTCAGAGCTCAACAATAAGGACTGCCCGATGGCCCGTGGCCAGCATGAGAGATGCCTGGGACAGTATTCAGGATCGGTACTGGCCCTGCCTTGATACTAATGTTTAATTTCCCTGCAACTATTTGTCAATTGGGTGCAAATACAGTCTTAGAATCGAGAAACAGTTTGTGCTTTTAAGCCTTTAAATGCTACCTTTTCTGTAATGTCGTAAACACCATATTGCGTTTCAGTTCCTCTTATCTGATGGTTTGTTTTGAGCATATTAGTTTTTCCATAACCTGGTCACAACCAGTCCAGCGAAGAGACGGCAACATCAAATTATGAGCCTAAAAGAAAACATCTGTTTCTAACATCTTGAAGCAGATACTTACGTGGGTACCACAAAACAAAAAATGAATGAAATTGAATGAAAGTGAAATTTTTTATAAATAATGTATATTTATTTCAATAATTTAGAACTTTCATACTGCTCTTTGTTTGTATTACACTTTGAATTTTGCTCATTAAATATTTATTAACATTAAAAAAAACAATTCTAGATCCACCAATATTATTTTTGACACATTATTTAAAATATGTGACTATGAAATAGTTATCAACTGATTGGGCCAGTACAAAAAATCCTTAGCGTTGAACCCTGATTGTATTTTATGCAGATACTTGTCTACAAAACACTCCAAATGTTGATGAAATTATGAATTTATTCAAAATAGAGTTACAGGTCATCTTGTGAAATTATATTCATATCAATATATATTGCAGACAAACTAAATATCGCAATGCCAGTTTATGTCCAATATCCTGTAGCCCTACTATGTGCTGTCATCATGGCAAAGATAAAATAAATCAGTTATTAGAAAGGAGTTAATTAAACTGTTATGTTTAGAAATGTGTTGAAAAAAACTTCTCTCCGTTAAACAGAACTTATATACAGGGGAAACAATTTACAGGAGGGCGAATAATTCAGGAGGGCGAATAATTCTGAGTGTATGAATAAATCAGCATTCTCTGTTTGCTTGTTTGTGCAGGAGGAGACTCTGCAGAGGTGTCGTGAAGATGATCTGAAGAGGAAGGAAATCACCACACATTTCCAGAGCACACTGAGCGACATCCAGGCCCAGATCGAGGAGCACAGCAGCCGAAACAACAAACTCTGTCAGGAGAACAGCGAGCTGGCCGAGAAACTCAAAGACCTCATATCCAAATACGACCAGCGGGAGGCGGTATGACTACACTACAGGAGAACGCTGTTACTTATTCAGATACTGTTATAGTTTTGTGTATTTCCATCATGTATTTTATATATGTTTTTTTAATTAATTGTAAAGTTGGCTTATTTTTGTCACATTTTATTTACTTTGTTTTGTCTCTTTTAGTTAAATATGTTTATGTGCTTTTTATGATTATACTTTAAATATGCTGTATGTTGTATTTTTCATGTTCATTTACATTTTCAATGTTTTAGATTATTTTCAGAATTAAATATTGTTTATATTTATAGTTATTATTATTATTATTAAATATTTAGTTTTTTACCATTTTTAGTTGTACTTTTTATAGTTTAAACCTAAATGAAAATAAGAAATGTTGCTTATATTTAATATATTTTCAATTATAAATAATTAATAAATAAATAATATAATTTCATTATTCACACACACACACACACATACATACATACATACATACATACACACACATACATACATACACACATACATACATACATACATACATACATACATACACACACATACATACATACATACACACATACATACATACATACGAATAAAAGATTATTAGCTAAATCAGTTAAATGTTAATTATTTCCAGATATTGATTTATCTTATATTATATTTATAGTTTTAATTATTAAATATTTCATTTTTTTATTTGTACATTTATACTCTGTAAATATATAGTTTTTTTTTTTTGTACTTACTATAGTTTAAACTAATTAAAAATTATAAATAGAAATGTTTATATTTAAAATATTTTTGAATTATTATAAATAATTATTATATTAATTTAAATAATATTATTTCTGTATTCTTATTAATTAATAAATTTATTTATTTATCATTCATTCAATCATTTTCTTTTCGGCTTAGTCCCTTTATTAATCTGAGGTCGCCACAGCAGAATGAACCGCCAACCTATCTAGTATATGTTTTACGCAGCGGATGCCCTTCCAGGCGCAACCCATCTCAGGGAAACACCCATACACACTCATTCATACACATACACTACGGACAATTTAGCCTACCCAATTTACCTATAGCGCATGTCTTTGGACTTGTGGGGGAAACCGGAGCACCCGGAGGAAACGCAACCACAGGGAGAACATGCAAACTCCACACAGAAATGCCAACTGACCCAGCCGAGGCTCGAACCAGCAACCTTCTTGCTGTGAGGCGAACGTGCTACTCACTACGCCACCGTGGCGCATTATTATAATTATTATTATTATTATTATTATTTTATTACTTTTTACCCAAGTCCAACCACACTTATAATTTCCATTTCTGCCTTTCCTGCAGAATCTTGAGAAAGTGTTCAAGCACAGAGATCTTCAGCAGAAATTACTGGAGACCAAACTGGCACAGGTGAACATGATCCTCAAAGAGTCTGAGGAGAGGCACAAGCTGGAGAAAGAGCACGTGAGTAAAACATCTCTAATAAAATCCCTCTCAAAGTATAACCACAAGGAATGACCTCCCTGCTCATAAGTAAAACACATAACGTATTGTTGTTTTCTGGTAATGTTTTAATCTACTTCTGGCCTGTATTAATTTCTAGTTACTGAAGCAAGCTGCAGAGGCCAAACTACATGTCAAACTTCTGAAAGAGCAAGAGGTTGACATGAAGGCTCAGGTAAATTTACAAATATATATAGATTTTTTTTTTCCTTGAATCAAATTTGATTACAGATTACACATTTTTTTTTCTGTCAGCTTGCTGTCTATTCAGAGAAGTTTGATGAACTGCAAGGATCGGTGTCTAAGAGTAATGGTGTTTATGCCAGCTTCAAACAGGACATGGACAAGGTGTGTATCTGCAGCACATTACAGGTTATTTATTAGTGGTTAAAAGGGCCTTTAATATTTGTAAAACAAAATGTAATAAAAGTCCACAGGATGCAATATTATTGATTATTATTTTCTATATTGATACATATTGATATTATTTTCTAAACCTGTCAGATTAAGTCCATTATGAAGGACTTTAAGCCAGGGTTGTTGTTTTTAGTTTTGATCTAAACGAGAAGAAAAAAGAAATTAACAAATCAAAGCACTAAAATTACTCATTTGTGAAGTGAAAAAAGGTGAATAATAAACAAATATTTAAAATAATTTATACTTTGATACACTTCAATAATTTTATTAGTAATAATTGAAGAAAATAGTCAAAATGACAAAATAATTTTTTTTATTGCATTATAACACAAAAACAAGAAGGCAAAATTCGACTAACAACTTTCACCTACATTTACAGAACAGAGGACAAATCGTCACCTTACAATTATAAGGTTCTATCTGACATTTTTGTCAAAATTGAGTTATTGACATTCTTGTTAATTGATAACTTATTTACATTATGGGATATTTCTAAGTTTTTAAGCTGTTTACATTTTTAAAACTTAATAAAAAAAGCAAATGTTACACACCTACTGTTCTTTATAGGATGCAAAAACTTTGAAGCTCAATATCTCTAAATCATTCAGAACGCAGCTAGAACCTTAGGTGGCAAAATAATAATCAAGTCAATACGATAATAATAGAATAAATCAAATTTAAAACATAGAATAGACACACACAAACACAGACCAAATAATAATAATAATAATAATAATAATAATAATTGCATTAATAATAATAATAATAATAATAATAATAATAATAATAATAATAATAATTACACTAAAGGGTCTTCTATTCATGTAATCTTTTTCAATAAACTAAACAGTCTTCTTCCAAAATGACAGAAGCATGTTTTAAAAAATGCTGTGTTATTTCAACCAAAATCTGGGTATAATATTGACAGACCCAAAAGTTGGGTTAGATTTGCGCTATAAATCTTTTTAAAATAGTAACCGAGCATATGTACGCATTTTAACCAAATTCGGAATGAAATAACCCAGCATCTTTTAGAGTGAACATTACAAAATTGCCTAACAAAATAATTTGACATGTTTGAAGTTTAGGTTGATTAATTACAATAACAAACAAAAAATTCATTAATTAATTTTCCTTCGGCTAAGTCCTTTTATTAATTAGGGCTCGCCACGGTGGAATGAACCACCAACTATTCCAGTTTATGTTTTACACAGCGGATGCCCTTCCAGCCACAACTCAGCTCTGGGAAATCATACACTCATACACTATGGCCAATTTTGTTTATTCAATTCACCTATAGTGCTATAGGTCTTTGGATGGTGGGGGAAACCCACACCAACACGGGGAGAACATGCAAACTCCACACAGATATGCCAAACTTGCCCAGCCGGGGCTCGAACCAGTGACACATTCTTGCTGTGAGGCGACAGTGCTAACCACTAGGCCACCGTGTCGCCCTTAAAACTAGAAATTATTTTAAAAATAAAATAAAAATAGAATTTTAATAATCTAAGAAAATAACAAAGACAAACTGACTAATTAAACTAACAGTAAAATAAAAACTGAAATATACAAAATAAAAGTCATTGAAATATGTATAGAATTATGATAATAAACACATCTGGGTATAATATTGACAAACCTAGAAATTTGGTTAAATTTGGGCTAAAAATTTAACAGGAAAATGTAACCAAACAGTATATTTTTTCCGTATTTTACCCAAATTTGGAGTGAAATGACCAAGAACCTTTTAGAGTGCACATAGCAAAAATGACTTCAATATTATTTTTACATGTTTGAATTTAAGTTTAAGTTGATGAATTACAGTGACAAACTAGAAATTATAAAAAAAAAAATGACTAAACAAAAATACTATTTTAATATTCAATTCAATTCAATTCACCTTTATTTGTATAGCGCTTTTACAATGTGGATTGTGTCAAAGCAGCTTCACATAGAAGGTTATAGTAAATTGAAAATGTCAGTTTAGTTATTAGCTAGTACATTATTAGCTAGTATATAGCTGAGTTCAGTTCAGTTCAGTGTTGTTTAATATTCACTACTTAGAGTCCAACACTGAAGAGTAATCCATCGATGCGCAGCTCTAGCTGCAGTCTAGTCGCTGGAGGCTGGAGAACTCGAGGCTTGTTTGTCCTTGGAGGGTCACGGGAATCCGTCTCTTGCTTGCTACTCCGCCAAGCAGCTGCTCAGGATACAGCCTGGTCCAGGGTTAAGGAGCCTTGGGATCGTCTCGTCACGGGTCTTGGATCGCATCCGTGGTGCTGCATAGTCTCTGGGGGCCTCGGGAAGAGTATCCCCAGTTGGAATAGAGAACAAAGAAAATAATTAGCGTAGCTGCAGTTCATAGTGTATATAAAGGGGATGCGTGGAGCACATTCGTGCATCATACCGCTAAGTGATGTATTGAGTGTATGCTTTACTAAAAAGATAGGTCTTTAATCTAGTTTTGAACTGAGAGAGTGAGTCTGAGCCCCGGACATTATCAGGAAGGCTATTCCAGAGTTTAGGAGCCATAAATGAGAAGGCTCGACCCCCTTTATTTGATTTTGCTATTCTGGGTACTACTAGAAGCCCTGAGTTTTGAGATCTTAGAGAGCGGGTTGGATTGTAGCGAGACAGAAGGTTGGTTAGATAAACAGGAGCTAGATTATTTAATGCTTTATATGTAAGAAGTAATATTTTGAACTCAATACGAAACTTAACAGGCAGCCAGTGTAACGAGGATAAAATTGGGGTGATATGATCATATTTTCTAGACCTGGTAAGAACTCTGGCGGCTGCATTTTGTACTAGCTGAAGTTTGTTAATAGAGGAGGCTGGGCAACCAGCGAGCAGAGCATTACAGTAATCCAGCCTGGAAGTCATAAAAGCATGAGCTAACTTTTCTGCATCTGAGATGGATAGCATACTTCGTAGCTTAGCAATATTTCTCAGATGAAAGAATGCAGTTTTTGTGATATGGGAGATATGGCTTTCAAAAGTTAAATTGCTGTCTAATATGACACCCAGATCTTTAACAGTAGAGCTAATGCTAACTCTGCATCCCTCAAGTTGCAGGTCGAGTTGTGCGATCTGCTGTGTACAGGATTTAGGTCCTATAAGTAATAGTTCAGTTTTGTCTGAGTTTAAGAGAAGGAAGTTGTTGGTCGTCCAGTTTTTAACATCTTTAATACACTCAGTTAGTTTTGATAGTTTAGACGTCTCGTCAGGTTTAGTAGAAATATATAATTGAGTATCATCAGCATAACAGTGAAAGCTGATACCGTGTCTTCTAATAATATCTCCCAGGGGCAGCATGTAAATTGTAAACAACAAAGGTCCTAAAACTGATCCTTGAGGCACCCGATACTTTACTGGGCTGACTTGTGAAGGTTGTCCATTAATATTCACAAACTGGTAACGATTAGTTAAGTATGACTTGAACCATTGTAAAGCCGTTCCCTGGACACCTGTAGAGTTTAAGCGATTTATGAGGATATTGTGGTCAATTGTGTCAAATGCGGCACTAAGATCTAGCAGGACTAACAGCGAGATGCACCCTTGGTCAGCAGCTAATAGTAAATCGTTGGTTATTTTCACTAATGCGGTTTCTGTACTGTGATGAGGCCTGAAACCTGACTGGAACACCTCAAAAGCATTGTTCATCTGCAGAAAGGAGCATAATTGGGCAGAAACAACTTTTTCTAGTATTTTAGACATAAATGGAAGATTTGAAATAGGCCTATAATTAGCTAAGTTGCAGGGGTCCAGTTGTGGTTTTTTAATAATAGGCTTAATAACAGCGAGCTTGAAAGAGTTTGGAACATGTCCTAATGACAAAGAAGAGTTGATAACGTTAAGAAGAGGTTCTCCTATTACAGGTAGCAATTCTTTCAGTAATTTTGTTGGAATTGGGTCTAGCATACTCGTAGCTGGTTTAGAACTATTTATAATTTTGTCTAGCTCTTCCTGTTCTATGTTCTCGAAGCACTGTAGGCTAATTTGGTTCAGTGGAATGTTTACTGGATCTGAAGTATAAGGCTGTACAGAGATTTTAACATCTATTTTTTGTCTAAAGCCTTCTATTTTATCACTGAAAAAATTCATAAAGTCTTCGCTACTCATTTGCGGTGTGATATTTTGTTCCAGCGATGACCGATTGTTTGTTAATTTAGCAATGGTGTTAAATAGAAATCTAGGATTGTTATGGTTATTTTCTATCAGTTTACGGAGGTGCTCAGCCCTGGCGGATTTGAGGGCCCTCCTATAGCTGGACATACTGTCTTTGTACGCAATTCTAAAGACCTCTAAATTAGTTTTTTTCCATTTACGTTCCAAGGCACGGGTTGCTGTTTTGAGAGCGCGCGTATGACTGTTATACCATGATGTAGTTTTATCTTCTCTAGTCTTTTTTAATTTGATGGGTGCCACAGTATTTAGTGTGCTAGTAAAGATGGCATCCATGCTGCTAGTTATTACATCGAGGTCATTTGCATTTGCAGGTGCATTTCGAAATAAAGAAAGATTAGGCAAGTTATTTGCGAATTCCTCTTTGGTAGACGGAACGATAGATCTACTAAGGCGATGTATTGGTGCGGATCTGCTAATGTCAGGTAAACATAGCTTGTAAAGTAAGAGGTAGTGGTCCGTAATATCGTCGCTTTGTGGTATAATCTCTACATCCATGACCTCAATTCCATAAGAGAGAATTAGATCTAAAGTATGCTTTAGACGATGGGTGGGACCAACAACATTTTGCTTTATCCCAAGGGCATGTAGTAGATCCATAAATGCGAGCCCTAGTGTATCATTGGCGTTATCTATGTGGATGTTAAAGTCTCCTACAATTAGTATTTTATCAGTTATCATCAATATGACAAAGACATAACAAACTGACTTATAAAACTATTAGTAAAATGAAAACTGAAATGTACAAATTAAAAGTCATTTAAATATGAATAGAATTATGATAATAAACACATCTGGGTATAATTTTGACAAACCCGGAAATTGGGTTAAATTTGGGCTATAAATTAATTTTAATAATAATCAAGCATATGTCCGTATTTTACCCAAATTTGGAGTGAAATAACCCAGAATCTGTTAGAGTACACATAGCAAAAATTGCTTCAATAATAATTTTACATGTTTGAATTGAAGTTTAAGTTGATGAATTACAGTGACAAACTAGAAATTGTTAAAATAAAATAAAACTGACAAAACAAAAATACTATTTTAATAATCTAAGAAAATGACAAAGACGTAACAACATGGCTAAAACTAAACAGTAAAATTAAAACTGAAGTATACAAATTAAAAGTCGGTCAAATATGAATAGAATTATGATAATAAACAAATTAGGGCTGCATGATATTGGAAAAATTGAACATTGCCATTTTGCTTTGTTATATTGCGATATACATTGCGATATGAATACGATTCCACCAGATGAGTCTCTATTAGTAATATCTCTATTAGGAAATCATTTATAATTTAAGATAGATTGGGATGATATTATGGCCGGTGCATCTGTATAAAATATAATCAATCACAGATAAATACAATAAAATACAAATAAAATAAACAGGCTTTTATAGTCTTCGCTTTTAAAAATAATTCAATAAAATAAGTCATTATTAAAGTTACAAACAATACAATTTCTTGTGCTTGAATGCTTTTAAAATCCTCACACAGGCCTAGTAAACACATGCAAATGATAAGTCATAATCCAAACTCAACATTGCATATCCTGCGATGTGAATATTGTGAATGATCACATTGCGATAACACAAATACTAATAAAATTATAGTTTGCTGTTTGCCATCTGTCTTATGTGTATGGTCGACTTGTTTTACAGATGGGGAAGAAGATGAAAAAGTTGGAGAAAGAGGCATCGGCCTGGAAATCCCGCTTTGACGGCTGCAATAAAGCTCTGGTTGATATGGTTGCTGATGTAAGTTGCTCTATTAATGCATTCATATACATTTGAGGACAAAATGATTAGCCCCCCTGTGAAATGTTGAATTATTTTTTTAATATTTGGTTAGGACACCATATCGATTTTCATGTTTTTTTTTTAATCAGGACATAATTAAATACCTATATGGTCTTTAAAAATTGGAAGATAAATCCTCAGATGAACAACATCAGATGAAATCTCACAGTGTGTAATTTATTTCACAAATATAAAGCTAAGATAGATGGGTGACAAACTTATGATTCAGATCCTGTAGATGCACTTTTCTCAATAATGACTAAAGTCCTGATTTTCTGGATCATTCTGGAGGAGTATTGGAGGTTTCTGCATTTCAGTCAGGATGAGTTCTGGACATTCACTTGCTATTGAACACTTTGATGTTTAGTGTTTTCTTCTCCTTCAGCTGTTGTGTTGTAGATTTGCTGTTATGTTTGGGGTCATTGGCCAGTTTTTTTCTCAGTCTTTACTGTGTGATGGTCATTGTGTTCACACACACCTGAATCTCCAGACCAACACACTGATCAAACTAATGCTCATCATCAGTTCAGGCATTTGATTAGCACTGCCTGACTCATCCATTGATTTATTTATTTTTAATTTATTTATTTTTTTTCCTCATATCGTGTTGTACATCTAATTGATACAGTCCTGGATTGAGAATAAAATGTAGGGCAGCACATAATTTCATCCTATGGGAACTAATTTGATCATTGGAAGATGGGATTTGCTATCAAAATAAAGGAAAATTGATGAATGGACCCAAGCAGAAACAAGACAACCTGATAGCTCTGCCCTAAATGACTGATAGCCTCTCCCTAATGGCCCGTTTCCACTGAGTGGTACAGTACGGTACGGTACGGGTCGGTACGGGTCACCTTTATCAGGCTTGCGTTTCCACTGCAAAAGGGTACTCTTTTGGTGGGCGTGGTGTACGACAGAAAGTTTGTCGACGTCATTTTCGCTCGAGGAAATGTCTACAGTAAAGCTTTATGGGTCGTTGACATATCATACGAGAAACATTTCTCACAAAACAGATGCTTTATTATACCCATAAACACTGGTGTATAAATGTCATTACTGACTGAACATGATCTGATTAGAACTGCAGATCAATGATGTGAAATAGCCTATGGTCCGTGATTATATCAAATAAATAAATAAATGCAGCACATATGAACACATACAGCCCCTTATAGTCTCCGATGTTACCAAATTACAGAAAAACTACACAAAGCAGACATGTATGCCTTATTTAGGTTCAAAAACAATTCAAAATAGAGCCCCGTCTGTGCAAACCTCTCATCTGTGTCTTTAATCTTCACCAGTACATGCAGCCTCTCCGTCATTATTTTCTCGTTAGAGTGTAACTCCCTCATTCCGAGTTTATAATAGTCCAGGTTAAGAACTTTGTTATTTCAAACATTGACGCGCACGCGGACACAAGAGAGAAGCGAAATCTCTCGCGCTTATGGGCTCGTAACCCATAAGGATCTGCTCTTCTCTCGGCATGGCGGCTGTTCAAGACGACGACAATGTTTGTTTAAGCTCGGGTCGACCATGGCTCGTTATTATATGCTGATATTATTTCGGAGTATTGTCTCTCGGCTGTGTATTAAACATGGCGGGTCCTTTGTTTTCATTCTGCTTGTTGCGTGAGCAAATGACGTATCTCTGTAAGCCAATGGCGTTCAGCTGCGCGTCTAGCTCCACCTTACGGCACCCTTTCTGTGCTTCGGTACCCTTTCGAAAGGGTGACCAAAAAGGGGTACGGTACGGTACGGTTCGGTACGCTTTTTGACAGTGGAAACGGTCTTAAAAGCGTACCGAACCTTACCGTACCGTACCGTACCACTCAGTGGAAACGGGCCATAAATGACTTACCCTAAATGACTGATAGCCCCTCCAAAAACAACTGATAGCCCCACCATAAACGACTTATAGCCCCTCCTAAAGGACTGATAGCTCCACCCTTAAGGACTGAAAGCTCTGCCCTAAAAGACTGATAGTTACATCATAAACGACTGATATCCCCGCCCTAAAAGTCATATAGCTCCTCCCTAAAGGACTGATAGCTCTGACCTAAAAGTCTGATAGCTCCTCCCTAAAGGACTGATAGCTCTGACCTAAAAGACTGATAGCTCCTCCCTAAAGGACTGAAAGCCCCACCATAAACAAATGATATGCCCACGCTAAAAGACTGATTTCTTCACCCTAAAGGACTGATAGCCCCACTATAAACAACTGATAAGCCCAAGCTAAAAGACTGATAGCTCCTCCCTAAAGGATTGATGGCTCAGCCCTAAATGACTGATAGCCCCACCATAAACAACTGATAGCTCCTCCCTAAAGGACTGATAGCCCCCCCCCCCCCCCTCCCGCCACAAAAGAATGACAGCCCCGCCCCAAAGGACTAATAGCCCCACCATGAATGACTGATAGTCCCGCCATAAATGACTGTTAATCCCTCCCTAAATGACTTATAGCCCCGCCCTAAAAAACATATAGCCCTGCCTTAAAGGCATTCCATGTGACCAGAAATGAAGAAAAATAATAGACACACCTTTATTTTGATGGTCCGTTTGTTGAATTTAAGTTACATTGCAACTAATTCTCATTAGATTATAAGTAGACTGTTATGTTGGGGTTAGGGGTAGGGTTAGTGTAAGTTTACATGTACTCGCAAAGTTTCTTATAGTCAGTTAAATGTCTGTTGAATGTGTGTATCAACAGATATTAAGTAGACAGTCTACTAATACTCAAATGGACCATTGAAATAAAGTGTTACCAAAGTCATTTCGTGGGGCAGGGAAGGTTATGGTATTTGATAAGAGATTATGAGGGCAAATAAATTTGTAGAAAATAACGAAGTGCACAGATACATCGTTTATAACAAGCACTACTATATAAACATAAACATAAGAGGAGCAAGTTTTAATTTTTATGATTTAAATGGTATTATTTGTTTTATTTCCAAAATTTTAAGCGATAGTTCTCCCAGAAATAAAAATATGCTGATTATTTACTCACCCTTGAGTGGTTTTAAACTCCTTTCTGTATTCTGCTGAAGAAAAAAGAAGATATAAGCTGAAAACATGTAACCATTCGAACTTCATAGTAGGAAAAACAAATACTACAGCAGTCAGTGGTTTCCTGCTTTCTTCAAAATATCTTAATCTTTGTTCAACAGAACAAACTCAGACACGTTTGAAACCACTAAAGGCAGAGTAAATGATAACAGAATAAAAAAATTTGCGTTAACTACCCCTTTGATTCAAGCTAAAGTTCATATATTTTATGTCCTGATATGAAAAATAAAAACAGAATTTCATCAAATGTCCAAACTTCTTCACATAAAGCCTCCAATAAAACTTTAATTTTTAAGAGTGTAATCAAATACCTGAACGATTCAGTCAGTGAAAGTCTTTAAGATCTTCAAGATGTTCCCATGCAGAAAACCCTGAAGGAGAAGGAGTTTGAACTCTTCACCCTGAAGACTCAGAAGCTGGAGAATCTCTGTCGAGCTCTTCAGGACGAGAGGAAAACCCTGATTCAGAAGCTGCAAGGGTCTCAACAACCTGATGCTGGAAACGCATCCATAAATACTGAGAAACCTAAAGAGGAGGCAGCAGAAACTAAAGAGGAAGTTGCATCCATGACTGAAGCCGTCAGTAAAGAAGCAAATCCATCACCTGGACCAGTCAGCAATCCTCCATCAGAAGCAACACTGTTAAACAAAGAGCTGAGGAACCTGAAGGATGAGAAAGCTCGTCTACTGGAGCTAGTGGATGTTTTTAGCATCCGTCGTCATCTTCCTGCTGAAGCTTACGAGGATCCGGACGTCTGTGTTGAGGAGGAGAAACAGGCGGATGTGGAGGAGACTGAATATCTCACAGAAACGCTGTCTGAGGAACACCAGGAGCTCAGAGACAAAGACATGCAGTCAGTGGACTAGACAGAATAACAGCGTGAGAACAGTCAGAAATAAAAACTTTATACAACTACATTATGCGTGCTGGTGAATGTTTGACACCACAGATTCAGGAGGCATTGCATGTGTGAACATCATATAAGTGATATGAAAATTACAATAGTACAGGAGTTCTCTAACTTTTCAGCCTGCGTCCCCTAAAATAGCAATGCCTGTGACTCACGACCCCCAGATTCCTCAGAGGTGGTTATAAATATACAAACATTGCGCACACATCAATAGGCCTATATAATAATAATAATAATAATAATAATAATAATAATGATATTAATAATAATAATAATAATTCCTTACATTTATATAGCACTTTTCTAGACACTCAAAGCGCTTTACACAGTGGAGAGATCTCCTCATCCACCACCAGTGTACAGCATGGATGACGCGACGGCAGCTATATTGCGCCAGACCGCACACCACACACCAGCTGATTGGTGGAGAGGAGACAGAGTGATGAAGCCAATCATGATATGGGGATGTTAGGAGGCCATGATGGATAGAGACCAGATCTGGCCAGGATGCCGGGGTTAAACCCCTACTCTTTTTCGTTGAACATCCTGGGATTTTTAACGACCACAGAGAGTCAGGAACTCAGTTTAACGTCTCATCCGAAAGACGGCGCTCACTGAGCAGTATAGAGTCTCCTTCACTATACTGGGGCGTTAGGACCCACACAGACCACAGGTTGAGCGCCCCCTGTTGGCCTAACTAACACCACTTCCAGCTTTCCCATGTGGTCTCCCATCCGGGTACTGACCGGGCACAGCACTGCTTAGCTTCAGTGGACGACCATGTGCGAGTTGCAGAGAGCTAGCTGCCAACAAAACAAATGTACACACGGGCATATTGACAATACAAAAAAGTGCAACAGTCTGACAACCATAGAATTTTATAGTAATTTATTAATTTAATATTACCCTCACCTAAAGAGACTGGTGGACACTATGTTTTCAGCTCAAGTCTATTCTTGGATTAATATTGGAGACCACCCCTCAGAGATCAGTCTCTGGCCTGCAGTGCTTCCCACAGGTTTGAAATACACTTGCAGTGGTGGCTGGATTGAAACACACATTTTACCCACAGCACATAAATAGTGAACTATATCCGACAAACAAAACATAATTAGATTTTTTTAACTCTATTTTTATTTATTAAGGATCTGTTTTAAACTTTTTCAATTGGTTAAAAGTTAAAAAAAAAGACTTGAAAATAAAAATAAATAAAAAATCCACCATTACTCATACTGTTATGCTATTCAGGAGTTATGTGCACCCACTGACAGGTCAAATCTGCTCCTCTCTATCTCACATTCAAGTTCAGCTTGCTTTTTGCTTTATTGACATTTTGTACGGTATTGCCAAATTTTAGATATATAAAATATGTAAAATATTGACATCATCAAATTAATAAAACATACAGCAAATCAGAACTAAATGACAGAAATTATAATAAGTACAAGAATAAAAGGTGTAGATTAGTTAAATAAGGCAAATGAGTTGATTACCCATTTCTAATGGTGTACAAATATTCTGCAACCAATTCAGATAATTTCGTTCTCTCCGAGTATTTAGTAAAGTTCTCTTTACTTTTAGTCAAGTAAAGCTTTTTTTAAAGAGTCTTTTAGGTTAAATAATTAATTAATGTCTCTCTCGCTCTCACGACTTTGCGCATAAAATTTAGGACAGCTTAGAAAACGAAAGTAAAACCAAATCCCGGACATTTTACTAGATTTAGAAACCCCAGTGGGACGCAAAAGCTGCAGGTCTCTGTGGGTCTGCAGAGCATGCGACTGTCTGTGTGAGTGTTGACAGGTCTCATGCACACAGAACGAGCAGTATGAAATGGGTAAAGGAGAGAAGATTTTCCACCACCTAATCACTCGCGGATGTTTGTTTATATTGGGCGGAGACTAAAAAAAGTGTAAAAGGATAATAATAATAGGAAAAAATAAAGTGTGTCACTAAATATACATGGGTGGCTGTTAATATACCTGGGCAGCTCGCCCAAGTAAAGTCTGTGTGGGAAGCATATTTATTGTATTTATGTATTTATTTTTAATGTATTTGATTGTCAGAAAGGTGTCAGAAAGATTAACATGGTGCTATAAAATCAATCTGCTGCAGCTGATGCTATTGCTGCACTGTAAAATCTTTTAAGCCAGAACAACAACAAAAACAATAACCCTTATTTCCTTTCGATTTTTCTTGTTCACTCATCTCTTGAAAACATCAGCTGCACTGACCTACAGTTATTTGTCAGTAATACAAAACACATTTAGTTGAGTTAACATAAGATTAATCGTTTTCTGGAGAGGTGAACTACTCCATAACAAAACTTTTTAAGTTGTGCCAACTGAACATTTTTTTTTGTCTGCAGAACAGGAATGCCTGAAGTTGAGTGAACAAACTCAAAACTTGTTTTTTTCTCGTGTACTCAACATTTTTTATTATTATTATGATTATTTTACCTTTAATTGATAGAACAGTAGAGAGCATAGACAGGACAGCGTGGGAAGAGGAGGGAGGGGAAGTACCGGCATATGACCTCTAGGCGGGAATCGAACTCAGGTCACCGTGAACCCTGGAGTGCCATGTGTACTATTTTTTTTATTTAGTCAGTTTAGTGGCTGACTCATATGAATTTATAGTTCAGTTGTATGAAAATTTATATTTTATTAGCAGAGGTGTGGCACCCAACCCTAAACCCAACAGTCACTGAGAGATGAGCAGATCATATTAAAATGTAGCCACTAGTTCAATATTAGCCATTAAATCCAAACATTATGAATTGGCGTGATATAGAGGTAATTGGTCCACCATTTACTTTTCAATTATTTACTTTCTATAGGATGTAATACAATGATATATTTGTGTTATATACAGTTGAAGTCGGGCGCCACGGTGGGCCAGTTGGCATTTCTGTGTGGAGTTTGCATGTTCTCCCCGTGGTTGCGTGGGTTTCCTCTGGGTGCTCCGGTTTCCCCCACAGTCCAAAGACATGCGGTACAGGTGAATTGGGTAAGCTAAATTGTCCGTAGTGTATGAGTGTGAATGAGAATGTATGGATGTGTTTCCCAGAGATGGGTTGTGGCTGGAAGGGCATCCGCTGCGTAAAACAAATGCTGGATAAGTTGGCGGTTCATTCCGCTGTGGCGACCCCGGATTAATAAAGGGACTAAGCCGAAAAGAAAATGAATGAATGACAGTTGAAGTCAGAACTATTCGCCCTCCCGTCACGGTGGCACAGTGGGTAGCACTGCAAGAAGCTCGCTGGGTCAGCTGCCATTTCTGTGTGGAGTTTTCATGTTCTCCTCGTGTTCACGTGGGTTTCCTCTGGGTGCTCCGGTTTCCCCCACAAGTCCAAACACATGCGCTATAGTTGAATTGAATAAGCAGAGTGTGAATGAGTGTGTATGGATATTTTCCAGTGATGGAAGGCTGGAAGGACATATGCTGGATAAGTTGGCGGTTCATTCCGCTGTGGTGACCCCAGATTAATAAAGGGACTAAACCGAAAAGAAAATGAATAACTGTTTACAATGCAAATCCAGTTAGATCCACTAATTTGGTAAGCAAAGGAAATCTCTCATATATCTACTTAAAGACAGAAAATATTACTTTACAAACTCTATTGTAAATAAATCATAAATCAAAAACTGAATAAATATAAATTTACACACATTTACACAAGTAAATTATTAGACTCAATGATGGGCTAAATATCTGTGGAAATCTGAGGATTTCAGTGTACGCACATTTCGAGTAGGCCTACTCATCTCTAATAACTGATTTTTCTTTTATCTTTGCCATGATGACAGTACATAATATTTAACTAGATATTGTTCAAGATACTAGTATTCAGCTTAAAGTGACATTAAAAGGCTTAACTAGGTTAATTAGGCAAGTCATTAACAGTGGTTTGTTCTGTAGACAGTCAAAAAAAAATTGCTTAAGAAGACTAATAATTTTGACCTTAAAATGTTTAAACAAATTAAAAACTGCATTTTTTTTACCCGAAATAAAACAAATAAGACTTTCTCCAGAAGAAAAAAATATTGTAGGAAAAACTGTGAAAAATTCCTTGCTCTGTTAAACATCATTTAGGAAATATTTGAAAAGAAAAAATATTCATAAGGGGCGAATAATCTTGACTTCAGCTGTACAGTAGATTAGTCAGTATAAATCCCAAAACTGGAAGAAGAAAAAAACAATTGAACAAGATGACTTTTAATTTTACCATGTGTATGTTGGGGACTCAATCTAATCCTACAGATGTGATGACCTGTGCGTGACCCCTACAAACTGATAGATGTGAACCAAATGACCCTTTTACAATGGGTCAATGGATATAAACCAAACAACAGCTGAAACGTCTGATAAAAGCTTTCTGCTGAGTAAACTCACAATGGTTTGTTTGTAACTACAAAAGTATTCACAGACAGATATTTTGGTTAAGATGTTTGGTGACCACACTCTTAGGTTTGATAAAATGTGTTTGTTTAAAAGCACCAACATAAATGGTCTATATTTACTGAGAAATGGACAAAAATATAATAGTCTATAAATAGACAACAAAATAAAAAAGATCCTATGCATTAAAAAGCAATTAGTTTGCATATTTATAATTTTTATTTTACTAATTAAACGGGAGTACAGGATTATACATAAAACAGTAATACAACAAATTAACAACAAAATTTAATCATGTGCGTTACGTATTCTTTTCAGCAGTTGGGATGTCTTAGCAGATTTGGGATTACTATAGGTCAGAGAATTATACGAAATTTTTAGATCAATGAAAAAGAGTTTACAACTTGGTACAGTCAGCGTACATTTAGTTTTGTGAATGTGGTACCAAATAATAGAAGAACTTTTGTTATTTTGTCCATTTCCAATAATCCAGAGTTCATGCTTCAGTTGAGATTACGTCAAATTTAGAATAAAATTGCATATTTTTCAAAGCACTTCCAGGGACCTTTAATATGAAGGTAATGACCACATAATATGATTTGATTAGGTAAGATTACATGTAAACAGCACTATAGTTCATTCATTCATTTATTTCTTTGCTTAACCCCTTTATTAATCTGGGGTTTCCACTGTGGAATGAACCGCCAACTTATCCAGCATGTGTTTTACGCAGTGGATGCCATTCTAGCTGCATCCCAGTACTGGGAAACATCCATAAACACTCATTCACACACATACACTACGGACAATTGTGGCCCCGTTTACACTAGTACGTTTTCGTTTTAAAACGCATAAGTTTTGCTATGGTTACGCCATCCGTCCACACTACGCCGGAGTTTTCGAGGTGCGAAAATGGAGCGTTTTAGAAACGCTGGAGAGGCCGTTTTCATTCTAAAACGCCGCCGCTGCGTCTCAGTGTGGACGGATATCTTTGAAAACAGAGGCGTGGCTGCTGAGATTCGTTACGTGATTGGGGCTTTGGGTCATTGCGTATCCTTCCCTTATTCGTCAAGCGCACATGGCTATGACGTCACCGGCAGATGGCAGACAAGCCTTCACTGTAAACACTGTATTTTCGATAGCCATGGATGTTTTATATTCATTTGTTACTTTAAGTAACAACTCGACCTCGTCATCTGTCCACAAAAAGACCTCTCTTGCTTTCTTTACCATCGCGTTCATCATTCAACCAGCGTTTGTTGACTAACAATAACCAAACGCCGAGCGAGACACGTGCTTCCTGTTTATACTTGAACGCGCATGCCCAGAGTGCGCGAATGGTGCGCGAATGGTCACGTGATATACGTTTCTGGTGGCGTAGTGAAGACAGAGATCTGTTGAGACGCTGGGTGAAAACGCTAGTGTGGACGCGGATCGTTTTCATGCTAAAACGCTGTTTTAAAACTAAAACGCACTAGTGTAAACGGGGCCTTAGCTTACCCAATTCACCTATACCGCATGTTTTTGGACTTGTGGGGGACACCGGAGCACCTGGAGGAAACACACGCCAACACGGGGAGAACATGCAAAACTCCACACAGAATTACCAACTGATCCAACCCAGCCGAGGCTGGAACCAGCGACCTTCTTGCTGTGAGGCGATTGTGCAACCCACTGCGCCACCGTGAGGCCCTAATCCAGAGATGCAATCCATAAATAAAACCATTTTATCAGTTCCATTGCTAAATTTATAATATGCTTCAAAAAGTGTAACTGCAATGGAAAAATAAATGGAGAATTGTTTCCGGCTTCATTTTACCAAAACAACAAAAGGGTGAAAAACATTCCTTAAACTTCCTAATAAAATAATTGCAAGCACACTCAGAAATAAAGGTAAAGTAGTTCACTGGGGCAGTACCTATTCAAAAGGTACATTTTTTGTACCATACATGTGGACATTAGTACCTTTAAGGTACACTTTTGTACCTTTAAGTTACTGTGAGGTACACATTTGTATTAATTTGGTATTAATATGTACCTTTAAAGACCTGTTAGGAACAAAATGTACCTTTTGAAAAGGTACCCCCCCCCCTCCCCCAGTGACAGATTTTGGTATTCATACTCACTGCTCCACCGTGACACCCCTCATTATCATTCATTCATTCATTTTCTTTTTGGCTTAGTCCATTTATAATCAGGGGTCGCCACAGCGGAGTAAACCACCAACTTATCCAGCATATGTTTTACGTAGCGGATACCTGTCTAGCTGCAACCCAGTACTGGGAAACATCCATACACTCTCATTCACATACATACACTACGGACAATTTAGGTTACCCAATTCACCTACAGCGCATGTGTTTGGACTTGTGGGGGACACCGCAGCACCTGGAGGAAACTCATGCAAACACTGGGAAAACATGCAAACTCCACACAGAAATGCCAACTGACCCTGCTGGGGCTTGAACCAGCGACCTTCTTGCTGTAAGGTGATCGTGTTACCCACTGTGCTACCGTGACACCCGTGTGCATAATATCCATGTAATATTTTAAAATGTGTTTTTTATTATTATTAGGGATTATGTATTAGGCGACACGGTGGCTCTGTGGTTAGTTTGCATGTTCTCCCCGTGTTGGCGTGGGTTTCCCCCGGGTGCTCCAGTTTCCCCCACAGTCCAAACACATGCACTATAGGTGAATTGAATAAAGTGTGTGAATGAGTGTGTATGGATGTTTCCCAGTGATGGGTTGCAGCTGGAAAGGGCATATACTGTGTAAAACATATGCTGGAAAATTTGGTGGTTCATTCCGCTGTGGTGACCCCTGATTAATAAAGGGACTAAGTGAAGAAAAATGAATGAATGATGAATATCTGACCAGATTTTTGGTTGCATGTTTATAATTGTTAAAAACAAACAAACAACCCCAAAGAATTACCATTACTCAAAAACAGAAGCTCAATCTTCACATTATACTTATACTTTCAGTATAAAACACTATTATACATAAAATTAGATTAAAACAAAATTAATACATTTTCTTGTTTTATTATTGCATTTTGTTTCTTTATCTTTTAAATATAAGATCTATTTACTGAAGTTAAAACTTACAGCATTATCTCAAAGGATCGGATGTTAGCCCACTGGTGGGTAAAATTAGAAACCCATGTAAAGACAGATTGTCTTACAGTTACTAGTAATTGTAAGTAACATAGTACGTTCATAACAGGGCCAAAACAAGTCGACCGCATTAAAAATATCACACAGGTTGATTTGTTTTTCAACACAAGTTCTGCTCGGGATGTTTCAGATTTGTGTGTTTAAAACTAAGAAGCTATTAGACATCAACGGGCTATTAGTGATTTTACTTTTCCGCATCTAAGAAATAATTCATGTGAGAAACATCTTAATGTTTGACAGCAGTTATGTAAGGAATTAATAACTCACTGTAATTATGCTGGGTGTTGGTCTGTTGTGAAGCTACAAACAAGTTCTGTTTAATTTGTTTGACTGGATTTTAAAAGTGTTCTCAATTATGCAGACCATTGAACAACATCAACAACCATGCCAGTAATAGTAGATTTTTTCTAAGAAGGATAAGTTGATGAATTTGGTGCAGAAAAAAAAAAAAAAAAAGTGGTTGCAATTGCTAAAAAGAAAAATTGCTATTAAAAAGAGAGGATATTGGCACAGTGGCTCAGTGGGTAGCATAATCGCCTCACAAGAAGAACGCTGGTTCGAGCCCAAACTGGGTAAGTTGGCATCTCTGTGTGGAGTTTGCATGTTCTCCCTGTGTTGGCGTGTTTCCTCTGGGTGCTCCGGTTTCCCCCACAAGTCCAAAGACATGCGCTGTAGGTGAATTGAATAAGCTAAACTGGCAACCCAGGCTCATTCTGAAACACGTACCTCTATACACGTTTCTGGAGGCCGTGGAATACGTCCCGGGAGGTACGTATTTTTGCAGTTTTTGTGAATCCACGAGAAGCCACTGTGTACGTTTTTTGAGATCTCAAATTTTTCTCACGAGTGCCATTCGCGCTCTGTTCTCGCTTAAACCCACCAGAGGCCGCTGTCGACTGACTGTTTGAATGACTGACTGACCAATCGATTGACCCACCCTCCTCCTTCCCTAAACCCAACCAATTTTATCGATTGATCCACCCATCCACTTCCCTAAACCCAACCAACAATTTTCAAAAGCAATCCAGAAAAAGAAAAGAAAAGCCATCGTCTGATTTTTACCACGTTTTCAGATTTTACCACATTCTCACCCTGTTATTTGCACATTTATTTTATTTTTTGGATTCTGTTTTTGTCTTACTGAACCTCGTCGTCGTGGTCATCTCCTCTTTGCATCTCAAGTCCACCGACGTACTGTACATGACGAGCTAACGGGACAAACCGGTTGCAGCGGGAAAGTCGTCCACATGGAGGTAATCGGTCGGCTGGTAAGCGTGAAAAGGAACGGCGTCATACCACCCCATAGCATTCGTTTAAAAAATAAAACGCAGCCATATGTACCTCTGACTACATGTGCGGCCTCCAGAAACAAAAACATAGGACTACGTTTTCAGAATGAGCCTGTGTTGCAACCTGGCCATAGTGTATGTGAGTGTGAGCAAAAGTGTATGTGTGTTTCCCAATACTGGATTGCAGCTTTAAGGGCATCCGCTGCGTAAAACGTGCTGGATTGGCACGTTGGCAGTTCATTCCGTTAACCAGACGACCCCTAGTTAATAAAGAAAATGGATGAATGAATGAATGATCAAACTTGTCTTAAGTGTTTAGATGAATATTGGGTGTTTTCTGACGAACAGTAACCTCTGACTATCACAGTACAGATTCTCAAAGAATTGTAAATGAGAACTGGTTCTCAATTGACTTACCTGGTTAAATAAAGATTATTAAAGATTACCTAGCGTTATTTTTGATATAAAACAAAAGGTCACACGTTGTAACATTACGCTCCTGCACTAACAAATGGCCGTTATTTTACTGTTTGACTTAAATGTGCAAGCAGATACATGCCTGTTAAAATAATTAACAACAATGACAATAAAATACTTTCAGCATATACTGTATATATGTAAAACACTTAAGTCTGTTTTTCGATTGGTGCTTGCTTGCTTGGCGCGAATATGCATTTATAATGGTATGAACCATTATAGGGGTGGTCAAATGTATATTTATAATATCTATTAATTATCAACATTATTATTTTAAGATGCAGATTAGATTAACATATTTCTCACTATTTAATGGGCTGACCTTCCGTAGATCGTGTTTTGACGTCTTTCAGTGGCGATTAAGCGTTAACTCGGGGGTCAAACACCCCTGTATAACGCACCCCTGGATTGAGACGGCTTCTGCTTGTCTGTCAGTTGTTTGGTCACATGATACACTCGGAGGAACTTTGAACGGGTTTTAGGCTTCATAACTCCTCCTCCACAGACCTTTAAATGCTCTGCGTGACTGACTCTTAAGTCAACCAGACCAAACGGACAAACTCAGCTGTCAACAGCAGTCCGCATGATAACATAAAGATTGAAAACAAACCCTTAGGATGTCTAATTTTGATGACCTTCTGCAGCACGCTGGAGATTTCGGCTTTTATCAGAAGAGAATCTCAGTTTTAGGGTCTTTGCCTATTCTGCTGCTCGCCTTTGTGCTGATAGGAGTTGTGTTTTTAGGATACACGCCAGATCATTGGTGTAAAACCGCGGGTCTGCAGGAGGAATGTGGGTTTTCAGAGGAGCAGGTGCGGGATCTGACGGTTCCCCGCACAGGCGCGCGCGGCGCGTTCAGTAAATGCGTGAAGTTCGATGACGCGCTTCAGAACGTGAGCGCGCTCAGCTGTAACATCTCCATATTCAACAACAACACTCATCTGTCAGCCTGTAATGAAGGCTGGACGTTTAATGAGATGCGGACCACCATTGTAACTGAGGTGAGAACACTGAGAATATACCATAGCACTATATTAAATACTAGTTTTTGAACCATACTGTAGTAAAATACTGGAATTTCCATCGTTGCTTTACAACCACTATAGTTATGTAAACAAATCACCCAATACTGTAGTTTACAACATTATGGTATATTATACTACAAGACACCAGAGTTTATTGTGGGAAAAACTAAAGTTTATTGCAGTTATTCTGTTCAGTATGCTGCTGCATTCGGCGGTTCATTCCGCTGTGGCGACCCGAGATTAATAAAGGGACTAAGCGGAAGGAAAATGAACGAATGATATGCTGCTGCATTCATTATCAAAGAGTCTTAAATTAGGGATGGGTGATACCAATATTTTTGTTTCCGATCCGATACCAAGTATTTCAAGACAAGTATCGTCGATATCGATACCGATACCAATACTTTAATGAAATATTGTATAGTGATTTTTTTTAAAAATGGTTATCACCTTTATTATTATTATTATTATTATTATTATTATTATTGTTGTTATTATTAAATTAAACACAAAACACATGATTCCTCTTTACATTTATTAAAATAACAGAACTAAAATTGCTTAAATGGCACCATAACAAAAAATAATACACTGCAGAAACCTTGTTTAATTAAAAAAGTACGTCTTTCCCCCAGTTATCATGTGTACCTAAACTTCGTATTTTACTTGATAAACAAGTTTATTTAAAACTATTGAAACTAAACTACAAAAAACTAAATGTCTTTACTTGAGTAGGCTACAGTCTATTATTCTGAACCCTGTGAATGTAACAGAAATCTGATATATATCGATTTACACAAATTACACAAATTACAGAGTTTAGAGTAGGATTCCCCCTCAGCTTTGGCATATTAATATTACAAAGAAGCATATATAATGATTCCCCCTCAGCATATTCTATTTATAGTGTGTGCATCTGTGTGTTCATATGAACATATATCAGGTAAAACTTTATATATACTGTCTGTCTGTATTGAACTCGACTCGAGTTTTAGTTAAATAATTCCCACTGGTTAGCTGGACAATGACCGGATTTCTTAAAGGATTCTGCCAAAGTTTTACAACCTACGCTGGGTGTGTGTGGTGTGTGTACTAAACGCTGACCCATTAGCGGAGATACAGCGGAAGGATATTATAGTTCCCATTCGTGTTCCTATTTAAGTAAATATTTATATAATATGTGGCGTTATAATTATTGAGATATTTTACTCAGTAAGAAAACACACAGAAAAGACAGATACTTTTACTTAAGGATCGATCCTTTTGATACATTACCAGTATTGAAAAAATCGATACTTCAGGATCAATCCGCCCATCCCTATCTTAAATGTTATAATAGTGTAATACACTTTGCCATAGTGTTGTTCAAAATCACTATTTCATTTACTTTCAATTGCCATAGTATCTTTTCAATTGTAACTGTTATAACTTGTGTATTATAAGTAAAAGATTATTTGTGTACAATAACACTTGTAGTATAATATAATAATTATTCTACCAGCTGAAGTCAAAATAACAAATCATTAACCTGCATCTGCTTGCTTTGCCTTTGCATGCTTTAATCAGTGTTTAAACCTGAGCACAGCTGCTCAGTAAATAGTCTGTGCATGTGTTATATGTTTATGTATGTGTAGTAATAACTCTGTATATTGCATGTGTTGTCTCCTAGTTTTCATTGGTTTGTGAAGACTCCTGGCTTGCAGACCTGAATCAGGTATCTTTAGCTGGAGGGTTCTTTATAGGTGCCCTAGTGACTGGATACCTGGCTGACAGGTTTGATCAAATAAATCTTTCATGTATCAGCTTGCTGTTTTGGTGTAGCATGCCAAAATCATTGTAAATAAATCTAATTTCATGTGCTATGATGACATGAATGATTGATAATAATAAAGCAATTTAAGTAATTATATTTTTTTTAATAACAACTAAGATTAACGAACATGGCCCAAGACAAGATAATTTGTTTACAAAAGTGACTTATTTATGCATTAAAAGCATTTTTACTTGGAAATAAAATGGGATAATATAATTTTATGCATGTATGTGTGTGTGTATATATATATATGTATATGTGTGTGTGTGTGTGTGTGTGTATGTATATATGTATGTATGTATATATACAGTACAGTATATGTATGTATATTTTACGTTTTTATTTTTTTATTTATTAATTTTTTTATTTTTTATTTTAAATTCTTGCTTTTTAGTGGGTTTCTTCTACATATTAATGTAAATTTATGATAGTTATTAATCATTCATTCATTTTCTTTTCGGCTTAGTCCCTTTATTAATCTGGGGTCGGGGCTTAAATAACTGACGCTCGAACCAGAGACCTTCTTGCTGTGAGGCGAACGTGCTACCCACTACGCCACCGTGGGGCCCCTGATAGTCATTAATCATGTATTATTTAATAAAACAATAAAAATACACAGAAACAAAATTTAAAGCTGTATATTACATTTTTGTTGTTGTTTTTAATGCTTAAAAACAGCTTTCATGTTTTTCTTTAATGTATTTTAAGTCCAAAATTGTATCTTCACTGGAGTTGTATGAACTAATGTGATTAAATATCTTTAAATAGTATAACAAATGTAATGCTTAGTGTTAGGTAATGCATGAACTGAAAGTGAATTTCTTTGCAGGTTTGGAAGAAAATCATGCTTTATTGCATCAATATTTGGCCTTGGAGTCTCTGGGATATGCATTATTTTTTCTCCCTACTACCCTCTGCTTCTGTTCTTTCGATGTTTGCAAGGATTTTTTGCCAAAGGAGCGTGGACCGCCACGTATGTGTTAAGTGAGTACACACTTATATGTAATATTTAATGGTGTTTTACAGTAATGACAACTATTTGTGTGACAAATAAAAGTTTGTATTTACATAATATGTATATTTATTATGTATAATAATGCACTCACATTCATGTATATACTTTAAAAAATGTTTACATATTTTATTTTATGATTTTTTTCTGTACAGGTATTTATATCAATATATATACATGAAAATACACAAAACACTTAGTTATTATGTGAATGGAAACTTTTATTTCGTATGCAATTAGGTTCGATTAATCGTTTAACAGCACGACTAATATGATATGAAATAGCACTTTTATTATCAGACAAGTCTGAAATTTGTCTTGTAAAGCAATATTTGTTTACAACAGTCATCATTTTTAACATACACTTCAATCGCAACACTTCAGTCATACAAAGTAGAGAACACAAACTAATCAAAACATTTATTGTGATTAATTGAATCCAAAATAAAAGTTTGTATTATATA